>OMLB01063282.1:0-19873 GCA_900302555.1 Myripristis jacobus | reverse complement strand
TTTGTTACTGTTTTTTTTTTTTCAGTTGAAAATGAGGGTACTCTGAAGTACTTGGCTAATGTTTATGCCAGCAATCACCCCAAGATGCACCTCGGGGACACTGGATGTCCAAACAACGGGCAGAGTATGTAATACTATAACTACAAAAAAATGACATCGTCACAAGGGTCAGACTGATTTATCAGGGTGCCAATATGTGCTAATATGTGCCTTTTTTTGATTATTGGATATTGGATTTTTAATATTGTTTATTTATTTTATATTTGCTATTTCTCTTCATTTTCTTTAAACATTACATTTACAAGAGATTTACTCTTGCAATAGTTTTTTTGTTTGTTTTTTTGTTTATTAAATTGAACATTGGAATTAAATATCCACTAACAGCCACTTGAGTAA
Source organism: Myripristis jacobus (assembly GCA_900302555.1). Classification (NCBI taxonomy): domain Eukaryota; kingdom Metazoa; phylum Chordata; class Actinopteri; order Holocentriformes; family Holocentridae; genus Myripristis; species Myripristis jacobus. The sequence goes on along the minus strand of OMLB01063282.1, from coordinate 19,477 downwards.
AGATACTGGATTCAGTATTGGTCTTAAGAGATCCGCATTGGTCAAACCCTAATTTTTACAGGGATATAAAGTGACTCACAAAATACTGAGATGATTGAAATTTTGCTCGGTAGCTGATTAAACTCATCTCTTATTCAGTGGGAAACATCCCAGATGGAGTTCTCAGGGCAGCAGAGAGACAAAGTCACATGGGCAGCATGAAGGTGAGTCTCTCCAGCCCGTTTTGTTCAGCATTACCGAATAATAATCAGAGCTTTAAAGAATATTGCTTTTTTACATTTATGTAAAATTATGAGCAGTCTACTGAATTATGAACGGCATTGAGAGTTCAAAGGATCATTGTGTGGTCTCTTAGTGTCGAGTCGCAGAGGAACAGTGAGGTTTAGTTCTCTGAAACCTGAATGTCTGCCTCGTTAATGATATGGCTCAGAAAGAAGCAGGCATCTCCCCCAGCAGCATGCACAACTAATGTCTGTGTTTGTACCTTTCCAGGACTTCAGTGTGGACTTTGGTCACTGTCCAGAGATCACCGTGTACACTGGCTGCTGTCTGTTCCCTCCTGTCGAGCAGCTGGCCACACTCTGGGCAGAGAACAAGAAGGCTCTCCTCAGCATGCTGGTAGAGGTACAGTGTAGTGCTTTTATTACAGAGCTCACAGCATGGAGAATCAGCTTTAACGTGGCTGAGTCATTAATTACAAGACTCATTTTAAATCTCAAATTTTTAGCAGAAGTCGCGAGACCAGAATATATTACTTAGTGCTTACCTTACTCAGTGTAGCAGCACTAATATTAGCAAATAAAACTTTTTTGTTGTCCAGCATCACACGGTTTGCACTGCAGCTGCATGACTGCAAGAGTGAGGTATTGAGTTGTGACAATGCCACTGATGCTAAAAGCAGTGTTGCTGGTAACATTTTGGTTTTGACTTTGTGCCCAAGTATCGATGCTTGTGACATCCCTATTCAGCAAGTAATACAGCAGTACAGGAATATTTCATTTTATTTATAACACACACTCTGGTTTAAAATAATCACTGTATTCATACAATATAAAGAAAATGCAATAAAATAATTTGGATCCTCAAATCAGAAGTATTATCGCCCTAATTTTTCTTCACTTGAACCCCTGTGCAGGTCCATAAAGGGGTGCGAGGTGTGGTGAGGGACAAGAGCGGGAAGCCCATCGTGGGTGCCATGATTGTGCTGAACGGGGGGGTGAGGGTCTTCACTACAAAGGGCGGCTACTTCCACGCGCTGCTGGCTCCTGGCAACCACAACATTGAAGCTGTTGCTGATGGCTACCAACAGCAACGACAGGAGGTACGCAGATATGTGCAGGCCAGGTGTTACGCATGCTAAAATCCCTCATTAACAGAATGCACTGGTGCTGTCCAGTTCAGTCTTTACATGCCACCTGTCCTGCAAGTGGTCCAACTCTGTTCTTGCACAGCTGATCCAATTAAGGGATTAGTGCCGATTGGTTCAGCATAGAAACTGATCTACCTGAACGCAGTCAGCATGAAAATGTGCAGCCCATATAATTGGATCAGGTGAACAACAGTAAAGATGGAACACAAATTTGCATTGACATGAGGACTGGAATATAAACATTGTACTACTGCCTGTCCACCTCCCTGTAATAACACCCAGACCCATCCTTATTATTTAACATAGGTGAAAACAAAAGGCTTACAAAGATTGGGTTTGAATCAGTATTTTGTTTATGTGACATATCAACTGTGCTCTGTTGTCAGCAATAGTGTAGAGGTCGCAATACACACACACACACCACAGTACTTTATAGGCTGACAAGCAACTAGTACAGTGTTCAATGATTTGCAGTACGAGTCTCACGGTCCTTGAAATTTTCATTAAATTGCTTATATATAAACATTATGGGATAAACTTTTACATCAAGTTTAATTTCAAAACATTTTGACGATAATTTGTTCAATAAACAATCAACGTAAATACGGTTACTTTATATTGAAGGGAAACAAAACTTAAACAAGCAAAATATTATGTAAGTAAACATAGCAGAGTCACATTGTGGAACTTCTTGAGTGGCACGATGGTTCCCCTTTACTGTCTATGTCTATACAGGGCGTGGGGCGGAGTACACAAAACCTCTCCACCACCTCCACCTTCCCGTTTGGCAGCTCTGTAATTTGCAGCAGAGGATAGGCCAGCTTCTCAAACAGATGCTCTTTGATGGTGCGTCCCAGCTGCAGGCTGTAGGCTGTCAGCCCCCCACAGGGGGCGCAGAGCAGGGGATCTGCCACCAAATGATATGTGTGCTGGTACTCTGGCACTGTGTAGCCATGGATCATCAGAGGTCCTGCCTGACTAGTCGGACCACTGACAGAGTCTTTGTCCTTGAAAGTGAGGGGCTCATTGCTGTGGGGGGGACGGAGATCAGGAAGAACAGCAGCGTTCCTCGTGTACCTGACATCCAGGGGCTTCTTGGGGTCCTCTTCACTCGGCTTAGGCTTCAGATCCTGATTATCACTGGAGGCCCAAATGTTAGCCCTCTCCTTAATATGCTCCCCATATTTCTTTGGACAGCGAATGCTCCGCCGCAGGCCATAAGGACGCATCTCATGTCTCTGGAAATTAAATTAACAGCATTTCCAATCATCTGTGGAAAACAAGAAAAAAACAAGCAGTCAGCTTACTGTTTGGCAATGCTGTCTGGGCTGTGTAGGCAGAAGACCTCACCATTATTCAGTCATACTTTAAATCCAAATTCCATGAGTTCCATTAAGTCTTCCCCTGTTTTCACATTGTGATTTACTAATGACAGCAAATAAATGACAGGGGGATTAGCCACTTTACAGGCTAGAGAGGTACAATGGTTTAAAAAAAAATACTCAAAAGTAAAATCTGAGATTTTGTTAATTCACTCTACCTCTCAAAATAAAGGCAAAGAATTTGTAATTTTCATGAGCCAGTCCTCAGATCTGATCTCAGCTGTAAGGAGAACCTTATCCAGAGCACACCAACCAGTCACACCTGCAGTCAATGAGGCTTGTTAAGCAGCTGATTAACAACCAGGCATCTGACTGCAGACCGCCTGTTGATCACACTCAGACAAGCAGCTACTGAGATTTTGAGTTTCCCCTTTGAGAGTAATTTCAGTATCTTTGTGTGGACAACTTAAGAAAATATACTTCAGTCTTTGTAATTGAACACTATTTAGTCTTGCTTCAATGAATACAATTCAGAATATCACCTTGTGCATGTCACTAACCCAGCGGCACAACAACTACTTGTGGAATTGTAGAAAAAGGTACCGTAATCCCTGCTGTGATTACCAAGGCCACATTTTCCTTACCTTGCTTTTTCTAAGCCACAGCTTTTCCCAAGTTCTGTTTTTTTGTGCATATTGCTTTAATGTTAGTCAAATGTTTCACACTTAAAGTGAGGAAAAAGTACAACAGACCTTTCTCTCAGCGAGTATTTTGACATGAAATATCAGGGTTAATACAAATGTTACCAAAAATGTAGATAAAGGTGTCAGTCCATTTAGGATCAACAGAACCAGGGTCCCTGGAGTCGTGCATGCTGGCTCAGGAGCCTTAATCAGTGTTAAATGTAACACCAGTATTTACCTGCTGTTTCATGTCAGAATGGCTGCTGTGAAAAAGCTCTGTTGTTGAATCAGTCTGAATGATTGTTTGAAATCTGTCATGTGTTCAGTACTTAAATTTAGTTGGCTCATGGCATCAGTATTGTCGTTTCCAGGTGGTGGTGTCGTCTTATGAAGCTGCTAGTTCCATCATTATTGAGTTTGACATGGACAACAGCATCTTCGGGCTTCCCAGGGAATTTGTGGTCGCCACAGCAGGTAAGCACTTCTGTAAATAAGGTTGTGTACATTATTATTTGGGGTGAGCTGAAAGAGATGAAGCTTACATGGGGCGAGGCACAGAAAGTAGCAGAACACAGAGTTGAATGGCGTGGAGTCGCCGAAGCCTTATTTCCCACCTGGGAAAAAGAGGTTATTTGGGCAGGTTAAATCACAGCTACTGTTTTAGTATGTTCTTTTGGGTGTTTTGCTACACTAAGCTGCTGTTCAAGCCTGTCATGTTATGTTAGTGTGGTTTTCAAAATTTTAAATATAATGCTGCCGGGCACAAAAAATGACCATAATTAATTGCTGCCACATTGCAGCACATGCCACTGGACAAGAAGTAAAACAACAGGCCTTCACTTAAATGATCTGTGACTGTCAGCTGTCAAAACACACCAAGACTCAACTTTTGACAGCATAAAGCAGATGGCAGCCACAGACATCGGCCTTAACAAGTACTGTGGTGTGTCTGGGGATCGCAGATTAATTTTCAGGAGTCGACTGCCAGAAGACATTGAGTCAGGCTTACAGTGAGGCGATGAGGAAGTGTTACATTAAATGGTGATATTCATGATAATGGTTGCCTATTTAAGCTTCTTGAAAATGACACCATTGAGAACTCCTGTGTTTCATTGAATCTAAGCAACTAGTTTAGCCAACATTACCTTTTCCCTCATAAAGCTCACTCACCTCCAGCTTGCTGGAGTGTACACCACACACTGACAGCCTCTCTAAGCCACAGCATTGCCCAAATTCCCTTGGCAGTGTTTGTTTTTCTTCTATTTATGGTGCATGTTGTAGTTGTAATTTCATGTGCATATTAATGCTTTAAATGCACATTGGATTGCTTGTGCTCCTGCAGAGTGAGAGGTCCTCATGTCTTAATAGTTAAGTATATTTATGACAGAGGAAAAAAATTACTTGATCTATCACGTGAGTGATGTAGTGTGTTATGTGAAAATTGGTTTGGATTCCTGTGTGTGCCTATGCTCAAGACACTGTGTGTGTGTGCTCACTTGTGTTGGGGGTCTGTATTTCTTTTCCTCCTTGCAGCAGCCTCCATGACTGCACTGGTGGTGACGGCGTGCATCATTTGGTGTGTGTGCTCAGCCAAGTCAAACCGGCAGAAAGATGGCTTCCACCGGTTGCGGCAGCACCGAGATGATTATGAAGATGAGATCCGCCTCACCTCCATGGGCTCCAAGAAGTCGCTGCTTGCCCATGAGTTTCAGGACGAGAGTGAAAGCGACGAGGAGACGCTGTACGCCAACAAACTCTGAGAACCATTGTGCCAACCTGGCTGTCTGCACCGTTTTTGTTTTGTTTGTTTTTTTCCACTTTAATTTAACCCCTGGTCAACAAGTACAGGCTGAACTCTGGGCAGTAGTGCTGCCCGTCTTTATGACTGATATATCAAGAGTGATTAAAAACACTCTTTGCTATGCCAATAACTCTGAGTGTTCATGCTCAGTCACTCAGTTATTACCGCTACTAGAGAAATACTGTCAGAACATCCTGATCCCCTCTGGGATTGCAGGGCTGGCCTGTTTGTGCTTCATGTCTCTGCCTGACTGGACCAGAGGAATTAGCTGACGAGAAAGAGAGGGTTGGTCCAGTGTGGCCCTCGTCCGTCCCTCTAACACTTCCTAGTCTCACAGCTTTTTCCTTTCCGAGCCACCCGAGGATGCTCTTGACACGACTGTCTGTCCTGCCTGGCTAGGGGGTCAAACCGATCGGTCCAAACAAACTTGTGCTTTGCTCTGTCGAGGGTATGTAATGAACTGCGGGTGGAAGTATGTAATCTCACACACCCTTCACCAGTGATCCGTCATCACTTGTTAATTTCTTTGATATTTCTTCTTTGAGCCGTTAATCAGAAATGGAATTCACTCTTATCCAAGACTACATTGCCAAGTGTGTGAGCCTTTTTGGAAAGAGAATACAATACTGTGCCTTGGCTTCTGTAAAATTGCAGTCCAGATGGGCTCTAGTACATAGTGGATAACAGTAACATAGCGAATAGGTACTTGGTCCACATTGGAATCAGATCCATCCTATACTCAGGTGGTAGGAAAGAGACATAATAGAGTAGTTGAGGACTGCTGAGCTCCAATGTTGCACTGTTTTCTGCACAGGTGATTCTAGGCTGGGCTGCCTGGAGTTGATAGTTTATTCTTGTCCACTGAGTCAATGTTGTGGCCAAAATCACACTGGGACGAGCTTCTCCAAAGCTTTAAAACATCAGCATCTAATGTTACAAAGCTTGAATGAAACCCTTCCCAGTTAGTGCAGGACATTCTATGCATAGTAGTAACTTGCACTAAATGTAAAGCAGTGATCATCCCTTATCATTGGCCAGGACAAAAAAAAATTATCTCTCAATGTTTAATCATTGAAGGGAGAATGTATTTTTTTTCTTTTTGTTTATTAGATTTGTCATAGGATATCTTCTGTCTGTACTTGGAATAATTATCCCAATCTATGGAATATCAATTCAGGCATGAATGATGAAAACAAACAAACTAAAAAGACAGATACCCCTGTGTGACATTGACTTGACTTGCACTGTTTTATGTGAATGTCTATTTTCCCCCCCCGCTAAATAGTACCTTGAAATTGGAACATTTCAAGTTACTATCCGTCCATTAATGATCAGCGTTGACAAATCCTGGCCACAGCCTCCAAATGTTTTAAAGGTCCAGTGTTACTCGAATTTCCCCAATCTTGTGCTTTTCCAATATCAAGGTCGTTACATGTATAGATACCTGATATTGTGACTCTCACTTTGACTAATGCTAAGCTGTTTTTACATATCCAGTCTACTTCCTGGTGTATAAATGATGACTGACAAGTCTGAGTGCTTTGCTTGGTTGACAGTATGAATTGCTAATGAGGTACCCTCTAGTCTGCCAGAGGCCTCTGAGGGATCAGTGGAGACTTGGATAACTTTACATTTGGCATGGACGTGGCATTGAAAACTATTTGGTTTAGCACTGATTGTATCGCGAGGGTTTGACGCTTCATCTTTGGACAACATGGCCAATAAGAAGTGAGTAATAAGGATGTGAACAAGGCAATGCACCCTCAACTTACTAAAAACTGGCTGAACATAGAAGGGGCATTAAAGCAGTTTATAGCAAATGGGCTGAACTGTCCAAAACTGCATTGAAATCATTGCACTCGACCTTTAAAATAAAGGATTTGCCTTGAGTTCTGATTGTGGATTAAAGCCCTTGAGAGGAAATTATTTTATCATTAAGTTTTTTCCCCCTTCTGTCACAAATGATTGGTATGATCTGTGGAGAAAGAGTTTTGTAGATTATTTTTCTTTGTTTTACTTTGTGTGTGTGTGTGTATGTGTGTGCGCGTGTGTATATTTTGAAAGTTGAGTGTGTGTTTGGGGGGGATGGGGTGTTGCCGTAAAAAAATGTTTTATATATAATGAAATCAGCTGTAAATAATGAGATGTTTGCCAATTGCGAATGAGAAAAATAAGTGCAATTCACATTAACCATATGTCTCCACATATTTCATAACAAATCTGTGTGTGCGTGCGTGTGCGTGCGTGTGGACTTGATTATGTTAACTTGAACACAACCTGGGCAAAGAAACTGGAATAAAAACACATGACAAGGAAGTTCCTGCTTTTATTTTTAGTTTTATTTGTGTTGTGTTGTATGGCCTTGCCACATGACTTTGGTGCTGCCTCTGTGGGAGAGACTGGGCTGCAGGAGGGAGCTGAAGTCAGACACCGGCATCACTTCGGCACATGGAGGAATCAGAAAGATGAGAACAAAAGCACTTGAGCATGCAACTAAATAAATACAGAATTAAATAACTGAATATTATTTAGTCAAATAAATGGAGAAATGGTGCAAAGTGACACAAGTATCCTTACAGGTAGTGAGTATTACTGTATAGACAAAGCATTGGTGTAAAACTTCTGCATGTCATAGTTTTACACTGAATGGAAGAGGTTATAAAATTGAGAGCACTGTAAACAGAACAATAGAGAGCAGATACATTACAGTGCCAGGGTTATTACAGATGTATAAGGATTTATTAGATTTTATTTCTGTATGGGATGAAGGGAGAGATTTTGTTCATGCACGACTTCACACTCCAGCACAGTAGGTGGTGGTAATGCAGCTTTTGGTCTCTTGTGAGCTGCAAGTAAAACTCAGAAGAAGAAAAGGAAAGGGAGGAAGTGTTTCTACAAAGTATACAGTGCAGTTGATTATAGCTCAGACTGATTTTTTAATTGTTTAATCCCTCTTGGATTTGGGAGATTCTTACGTGATGTTATGAAAAAAAACTTAAGACAAATAGAAATAGCTCTGTCAAAGTAAATTATGGTTCCCAGTGATTCAATAGGCACTCTTAAGATTACAAGTGCAATAAGCCTCCTTCTATTGTTTACATGTCAAAAATGTCTGGTTTATGTTTGAATCTTAATAAGTGTGAGCTGATGGCTGTGAGTGTCAGACATAGTGGCATACCTCCTAGAGAAAAAGTGAAATTTAGGAATAGCCTAATAACTAAAAATGAATGAAAACTCTACACTAGGCTATAATAAAGAGCATCTGGAAAACAGCTGACCCGCTGGTATTCAAGACTGTACTGTACTCAATGACTGCACTTACTTTGTCTGAAAATCAGCAGTCATGATCTTGTGAAAATTGTGGCTCATTATATATTTGTATATTAAATGACATTTTCAGAATTCATTAGGCAAAACACACTTTTTTTCTCGTTTGGTTGCCTAAATTTCCTTATTCATGTGTAATTAATGATCCCAGCAAACCTATTTTCAGTTTTTCATGGGCAAGCGCTTTTAGCATGGTCACTCATTTAGATGCATAACTTTGCAGCTCACATGCCTACTTCATTTGGAAAGGTTGCACAAAAAGAAATCCACCACTGGTTCATGTTTTGCATTACTGTATTTATTTTCTCTTATTGTTTGTGTTTAACTTATGCACTGCAAATTGAAATTTTATAGCATTTTCTGATTAAACAACAACCATTAAGTCTATTGTCCTTTTCACCAATGAAGTTACGTTAGTTTTACACAAGATTATACATAATTTTTCCTGTCCAATCATGTTAAAGTTTGCAGACGACACTGATTACTCTTTTCAGCACCTCCAGATTTATGATAAATATTTTTCAAGTTGGTGATTAATATATTTAATCACAACAATTGTTCTTTTTGTTGGAAAACGTTCAGTTCAGATTCACAAAACACAACCAAAGTGAGGAAGTGGGGAAAACATATTTTATATGATAAACTTAATAATCCCTGTGGCCTAATGTCACATTCAAATTCATATTAACCTTTTTGAATAACCCTGCTCTGAAGATGAAGGAGGAGGAGGAGGAGGAGGAGGAGGAGAAACAGAAACAGAGGAGGAAGAAAACGGAGGAGTATGAGAAGGAATTGGTGAAGGCGAAGAAGACGCGTGAAGCCGGAAGCTGGTGACGTCGTTGAATAACAAAGATGGCAGGAGTAGGAAGCAGCAACTATTGGGAAGGTGATGTGGCATAATTGGCTCGACAATTCTCCTTGTAACTGTGTGACCTGGTGGCGGTTTCGGACACGGTGCTGTTAATGTTGTCAGAGATGAAGCTGTCCGTATCGGGGCCGGGGAGTTTGGGCGGATAAAGTCAGGAGTATGTCGGCGGCGGCTAGCTGGCTACAGGCTAACGCGTCGCTTGTGCTTAGCTTGTTTAGCTCGGCAGCGGCGGCCACCTCGACCGTTGGCCGTTAAACAAACTCCTTACTCGCTTGCATCCGGATTTAAAGCTGATATCCGGAGGCATACCTCGACTAGCCAGCGAAGTGTGTTAACTATTACATGTATAAGCCGTATAATACCTGTAAAAGTACAAGCTGTGCTGCCGGTACAGTAACTGATGCCACAGAGCCCCGTGTGTCAAATGTCACTTGTCACTGTCAGCAGCTAAGTTAACGCAGAGTGATGATGACTTACAGCAGGGTTTGAATGTTTTTCTACCGGTTGATGAAACGATTTGCTCTTGTGTGTGTGTGTGTCACAGACCTGAGAAAGCAGGCCAGACAGCTGGAGAACGAGCTGGACCTGAAGCTGGTTTCCTTCAGTAAACTTTGCACCAGCTACAGCAGCTCCAGGGATGGACGCCGAGGAGACACGTAAGACCAAGAGCCGCTGTCTCTCTCTTCTCCCTCCAGTGACATGGGATAACCATGGACACTGAGTTTCTACATTGGTGTTGTTGTGTTTTGTTTGTTTGTTTGTTTGTTTTTATCACATCATTTAAGCAATAACAGTAACCTGCTAGACCCAGATTCCATGGGTGAATCTCTTTTTGAGGGAAAAAGTATCCCAGCAAGCAAAAAAGTGAATTCCCCTCATTTGGGTGATGAGAGTGGGTGACTTGACTGGATATGGAAATACTAAGTGCACCTGCTGGGCGTGAATTTCCATTGTGTTCATGCAATGTGGAGATGATTTAGACCATGCATTCAGTGGGATTAGGTTAATGGTTAAGGTTAGAGCCTGGGTTGCTCATGGTGGCCACAGTCACACAGGGGTTCAAAGTGGACAGTGACTCCCATGCCCGTGCATAGAGTTCTTGAGTCTAGATATCTTGGAATTTTATAAATTGTCGCATGTCTGGTTACAGTCACACATTGAAAATGTTCACAAAGGTTATTAATAATGTTGAGGCTTATTATGGCAGGTGGCAGTGTGGCCTTGCAGTTAGAGAGAGTGTCCTGAAAGTGCATGGCAACCCTATGGCTTTGTAACCTCCCAACATGTTTAATATTTGTGACTTTGCAGTAAAATTTGAAAAGAAGTGGGGAAAGAAGTCTTATTTTATTAGTTCAAAAGATTTTGGTCGTACCTTCAGGTTGTGGGGTCATAGAATTGTTAACACTCATGTAACCATAATGCTTTGCACTGCACACCTGCACTGCACACCTGTTATTCAACTTTTATTTCCAGTACACACCCTAGTCAGCTCCACCTGTGTCTGCCCTCCGCTTTGCTAAAGGCCGACATGTGCTACCAGAAAGTACAAGACGCAGAAACACTTCCTGAAAATTCAGACTCCAGTGATTACATGCTTTTAACATGAAATGATCTGCATGACCAACATTCTTTGGTTCAAGATGTTTTGTGCCTCAAATGTTGTTTTAGGGTTAACTGTCACTTTAAGTCAGAGGACCTGGGTTCAAACCCCTCTGTTGTCTGCCCTGCTGAAGGGCCCTTGGGCAAGACAGTGAATCCATCCATCATCAAGGATCACATTTTGACGGTGTCTAGAGCTGCCTCATCACTACACTCTTTTCTCATGGAAATTAAGCAACTGGGTGAAAAGCTCTCAGTCATTCTTTGGGATTGACCATATCCATACACATTTACATGATTTTGAAAGTATGCTTTCGTGGCTTGCTGCAGCCAGTGTGTGTCTGCTGATGTATATATGCAATTAAACACATCATTTCAGAGAGAGAGACAGCAAGAGAGAGACAGAGAGAGACCGTAAAATGAAATAAATTAAGTTTGATAGTCCTCCTCCCATGCAAAAAATAAAAATAAAACATCATTTAACAGGTAGCAAGTATTTAACAAAAGGAAACATCCTTGGGCACACCAGTCTCATTTTCATGCAGCTGTCAATCACTGAAGATGTATTTCACATCTGTTACAGACTCAGCCCAATCATGTTCAGGCTATGATTATTTAATTATTCCAATTATTCCATTATTCTGTATTTTTCTATGGAAGAAAAAAACCCTTCATGATCTCAATACATATTTTAGAGACCCCCCCCAAATTTCTTGCTCCATGTTTTTAGGGGTGCTCATGTCTTATTAAGGGGAGTTTTTATTCAGTAACTGGCTGCTTTGTAGCTGACCTTCACTTCAGTTTGTATTGGATCCATCAGCTGACGGTGCAGCTTTGCTGGGCAGAGTGAGGCGGGAAATTTTCCCTATTGGAAAATTGACAGTCTGGCCGGTGTTGGGGGTGTTGGGCTGTACAAGACAGAGCATGTCAGGTTAGTAGGTGGTCCTCAAATGCCTCATGGGACACACGTCTGTTTACACCTCTAATGTGATGCAGACAAAAGCGTCTCAGACCACCTCTGAATGCGTCCTGAGGTCTAATCAATCATGCATTGGGGACACATTGCTGCTGTTTACACCTGTACCTAGAGGTGTCAGCTTGTTTCCGGATTTCTCTGGACTGTTGTTAATACCTGGTGGGAACAGGCCCGAAGACACTGACTGAACCAACACCAGGCTGTGTCTCTATATCTTAAAGTTGTGTATGTGTGTGACTAGGAGATATATGGAGACATAAATGTGCAGAACACATGAGATTTGAAACTCAAAAGCTGTTGAAAGTGGGGAAAGGCATGGTAGGCTTTTTTTTTCCCCAACAGAAGAGCATCGCGTATTGATACCTCTGTTAATAATAACACTTCAGAGTACAAACGGCATCCTTAAATCTTAACACAATTTCCATTTTTTTCTCCCCTCTCCCTGTCTTTTTTCTCTCCTCCTCAAGGTCGGACACCACCCCCCTGCTTAACAACTCTACCCAGGACAGAATGTTTGACACCATGTCAGTGGAGATTGAGCAGCTGCTGGCGAAAGTAAGACCATTATCGCAGGTCACTGGTCTGTACCCTGTGAGATGTCAACAAAAAGAACAGCACTGTATTTATGCCAAGGCTCTTGTCCTCCATCAAGGAAAGAGGCAGACTTGCATGCTCTGAACTCAGATTGCAGTGGGAAACAATAGTCACAATGCCATGGCAAACACTGAGCTAGCATCCTCAGAAGTATGGATATATTAAGAATGAAAGGCAAATTTGATCCCTGAGATATTAAGTGAAGTATGTCAGCAAGATGAATTGTGGTTTGTTTATGTTTATGAATTGCTGACTTGTCTTGCATATGTGTCACGTTGAGATCCTGTGTGTGTATGTTTCGTATCCACTGACCCTGTTTTTTCAGTATCTTATTTACCATCTCTCCTTCAGCTGACCGCGGTGAATGACAAGATGGCAGAGTACACCAGCACCCCGGGCACAGCCTCCCTCAATGCTGCACTCATGCATACACTCCAGAGACACAGAGATATCCTGCAGGTCTGTCCCCTTCTCCCTTTTTTGCTGTTCATCTCTCATGTGTTTTCTGCACCCTTTATTTTTTATTGCATAATGGGCTTTTCTGTAAAGCCCTTGGTGACGGTCCCTTTTGAAAAACAATTATTCCATAACTGGAGTTTACTTTATTAGCACACTAGAAGCTAAAATAATTGAACATGAATTTATTATGACAATCATGTTAAATTCTGTGTTAAAAGCGCTATAGGTGAGCTTTGCTGTATGGGATCAGTAGATGCTAAATTCACTGATTTATTAGACAGAATACCTCAATATCAATATTATAGTGAAATTGTAGGGATGACTGTTGGTGCTTTCACAAAATATTTACTCAATGAGATTTTTCATTAACAGTCATTAGTAATATAGATATGATGACCAAGCAGGTAGAGGCAAATAACACAACACCTATAACAGACTAATAAGTTTAGAAAATTGTATTGCTTTAATGTAATGCAGCCTTTAAAACCAAAAGACAACACTTATGTCATATAATGATACCATGATTTCTAGTCCTATATCAATATATTGCCCAGCCCTAATTTCAGCTCTTTGTTTTCGATCCTTTAAACCACCTTGTTTTCACCATTAATTTGTTTCTTCTTAGGATTATACACATGAATTCCACAAAACCAAAGGCAACTTCTTGGCTATCCGGGAAAGGGAAGACCTGCTAGGGTCTGTCAGGAAAGACATTGAGTGAGTACCCATTCATACACACTACCTGTTATTTGATGTACACATGCAGCTGATATGCTGTTTTACACAAATGTGGAAACAGGGCCTCTACATCTGAATGTAGACAAGTAACATTCATTTGAAATGTATAGAGCTACTGAAAACTGAGGGTATAGGCTCTTTTAAGAAAAGTGCTGGACGACTATGAAGCTTTTATGCTCAAACGAAGCATTGGAAGACACCTGCGGCACAAGCTGTCATCTCCATGGTAACCAGCTAGATGCTTCTCTGTTTAGGAAAGATGGGTGTTGGTTACTGTAATATGTTAGATTTTGCAGAGGAGGGAGAAAATTTCAAACTATTTTAAAGCAGAGGATGAAACAAGTGCTGCCATGATTTTCACATTTTCACAATTTTTTTTTTAGTGTCTTTGAAGTCCCTCCATGAAGAGCCATAGGCTGCAGGTGTGGATATTTCCTCGCCTGTTCCGTTTTTCTTTGATTATAGCTTACAACATTGATACTATCTTGCATTGAGTGGAGGGCTCTCCACTGCTGTTTCTATGCTTTGAATTCACATGACTTTCTCACACCTGATTCTTTGAATCATGACTCCTTGGCTCTAAAAAAAAATGCACATCACTACAACCGAGAAGATTCATGGCCTCTTTGGCCTTCTGTTGCGAAGGCGCGTTCTCTCCTCAGATTGGCTTAGTTGTGAGTGAGTGTATTGAAATGAGGTGGGAGCTCCCCCAGACCATGACTCTTGTCGTTTTTTTAATGGCTTATTGATTTGTAAGACACAGCAGTGAGCATAAGGAAAACCACTGCAGGCTTTCTATTGATCCCCCTCCACCCGACTAGTATGTACAGTAGATAGCCTGCTGCTGCCTCAATCATACTAGCTGTATAGGCCTCAATCAACTTAAATCACAAGTCCTCCAAATTAACCTCTCATACTGCAGTATTAAATATACAATGCTGCTTGTGGAGAAGAGATTTTCAAGTATTGTGGAGGGATGCATCTTGATTTAGAACATGTTAGTAAAGGTTGGATAGACCATCATTATCTCTTATCTTTATCTGGGATAAATGTGCTGTGCCCCAGCTAAAATGTTACCATTTGTAGGTAATTCTTTTTTTTTGCAATAATACTCCTTATCCAGATTTTGCCAATTATACCGAGCATCAGTTAATGAATTTTGGACTTAAGACCTTGAAAAGACCTTGGATTTTATTCAGTGTAGCTAATCCATGCTCTAAAATCAATAATATGTAACCATTGTTGACCATTTTCAGCTGTAATATTTGAATATGTGATGCCACTGCTTTGTAGTTATACATCATGTATGATCCTGGAAGTAAATCACTCTGCAGAATTTATTGACTGTGAGATGTCAGAGCTCCAGTGATTATTCTACATACATGAACCATGTGACTCAGAGTTAGGTAAAAGACAAAAATGATGCCAAATACATACCAAAAGTATCAAATCTACACATTAAATCTGTCATGTTGGAGCCTATTGTAGCACATGCAGGCAGAAATTCATGTGAGAGAAAAATGCAGCATGCTGGGTTTTAATCTAAATTCCTGTCACTGTTTGGGGAAAACCTGTTCTATAAAAGTCCTTTGGGTGCCATCAGAGTTTTGGCTGGTCCAAGTTGCCAGCTATCTTGCTGTGATGCCACCCAACCAGACAGTGGACTTCTAGTCATTCATGCAGAAAACTGTGTTGATGGAGCTCAAGGAGATAGAAATGGCTCAGACAGTCACTTTTTTTTTTTTTCACCATGCTCTTTACCAATTTGCCACTATGACAGTGGTTATGATGCACCTCAGCCTTCTACATATCACAGTTATTGATTTACTTGCATATGCCTTTGGCAGCAGTGAGAATCCACTCTACAAGAGAACCTCTTCTTTTGCTATAGACAAATGGAGGCTCAGACTGAAAATGTGAGAGGTCAACCTAAAAGGCTGATGAACGGTCTGCATTTGAACTTGCACTGTATATTGTTTTGGCTGAGGACCACTGTTTGTTCAGAACCTCTAGTGTAGGGCAGATGTATGAGCAAAGTCCATTGCTGATTCAGCCTCCTACACAAATCGCATGCTTAAAACCTTTGAGTACAGTCATAGGTTATGTTTTTCTACAGTATTTTTTATACCAATACCAGTAATAGTACCCTAATGGTACCCAGTTTAAAAAAAAAAAAAATTGTGTCAGTCTGTCACTAAGCCATTTTGTGTAATATTAGCTGTCAGTCACCCTGTCCATAAGCAATCTATCTTTTAATATAGACATTAAGTTAGTAACATCCCATAAAGCTAACACTACACAAAGTACAGTAGTTAGCTCATTCTTCTCAATGGTAAGGAGTTCTTACTGACTCCACTAATTATCTCAGTGCTGATGAGTCTAAGGCATTGAGAGAAGTTGGTGTTGGTGTGGCTTCACAACAATGCTTAACATGCGAGGGAACTGTATAAGCTAAAATCCTGAACGTTGAATTATGCATACATAATTTACATGTGCTGTGTTTATAACATGTTTTCATAATATAGGTGTGAAGTTTATTAGTGAGTTGGTACTTTTAATGTTATATCTGGACGATGGGTTAGCCAACAGCCTGGTCAGTGTGTCTTATTTGTTCAGGTTTGCTTTGGGATTAGTAAAAAAAAAAAAAAAAGATGTCAAAAACATGTTATATGTCAGTTGTGGCCTTTATTTGGGGTTTTATTTGGCTTTGGATAGTTTACCATTATACTAAATATTTAGTCCCATATCAAGCTTTGGAAAATAATAATAGTGCAGTAATTGATGTTTCTGCTTTCTTCTGTCAAGTAGAGGGCAGTAGAGATCTCTGGGATGGAGTGCACCAGACCAGGGAGCTGGTTTTCCTAGATTTCATGCTATATCAAGGTTATGTTTACAACTTCAGCTGTAGTGCCAAAACACATTTACACACACACACACACACACACACACACACACACACGCACACACACACATATGCACATGCAGACAAATACTCAAATCAACAACAGGACCACGTCATACAGCAGTGCATTGGTAGTAGCCCACTGTTTGACCTTAGTTTCTGCTATTATCAAAATATGCACATACACACACTCACACAGGCAGACATTTCACCCATGCAGACTTTTCATTCACTACAGCAGCATGGAGCAGCGCTGTGCTCACGCCTGCTGCTCCCACTGTTTCTGCTTTGACTCTAAATGTCAGCAGCACAAATTACAGCTAGCTTGTGATTTACATTGGTGCCCTTTTAAAAAGCTTTGTTGGAATGATGAAACTGGCTGTCAGTGCCAGCAGTACTTAGCTTCGCCAAGGCTTAACACTCCGCTGGCTGTGTGGCTAGCTCAGCCTCAAGGCAACCACTGGCGAGTATGCTGTGTGTGCAGTGACTATGGCATTAACATTCATGGGTTGTATTGATGGAGCAGGGTAGAAGTGCAGTCAACATGCTTATTTTTAGATTGCATAGCGTTGGCTGGGTGGGATTGGTGGTTGATGTATGTATGTATGTGTACATATGCTAGAGCATTTCAATAATCCTGCCTCTATATTTCTGCTCCTTGTCTTCTTTGTCTTTTTCTAGCCCAAGAGGAGGGTGGGGCTGTGTTAAATGACTAGACAAGAGGACATTGTGGGAGGCAGCTGTTAAGGGTTGCTGATAGCTAGGATTGCATCCAGCAGAGGAGAATGGGTGTGATGTGTGTGCTCTACAAGCACTATAGCAAGCCATCCATTACCTTTCACTGCTTTCATGCTTGACGGCTTAGAAATAGAATGCGCCACTTGATTTCTGCTACCTTGTTAACATGAGATTGGGTAGTGTTATCAATATTTGGATGGAATCAATGGCTTCTTACATACATAATGTGTAGAGCACCAACAAATAGCGAGTCACAGGGATCAATAGTTTATTAAAAAAAAGAACAAATCAGACTCCCATCTACCCATTCCGAAGCCATCTTTTTAATAGCTCACACATTAAAAAGTGTTAGTTGTAACATCGTGGGATACAGGTTCTTGAAATTGTCGTTCACAAAGTGTTGTAAGTCGTCTCCCTCTCCTTCCATCTGTTATTTTTTTTCTCCCTCTATTCCTGTTTCCGCTCCTGTGGTCCTCATATTTATTATTTACACCCATCTAAATGCTTCTGTGAGAGGGAGATGTAGGGCTAAAGGAATAAAGGTGGAGAGTTACTGGGTGGAAGAGGAAGATGAAGCATGCCCTGTCCAGTTTCCTGGCAGGTGATGTGAGAGCAGGAGAGAAGCTCCTAAACAAAACAAAAATGAGAATAATCAGTGGATCCTTAAGTAAAAAAATGGTGATATGATGTGAAAGCCATTGTAGGAATGCAGGGCATGGTCACTGTCTGTCTGTTTTTATCTTTTGGCACATTGTACAGATATTTCTCTCATTTGTGACTTCATTCAAAATGGCAGTGACGTTTTAACTGATGTTTTAACTATATCCATCTGTGTTCTGTTTTTTTTTTTTCTCAGGACATACAAGAGCGCTTCTGGGGTTAACAACAGAAGAACAGAGCTGTTCCTGAAGGAGCATGAACACCTGAGAAAGTAAGTTTTAGCACCTTCCCTCTCCTCACCCCTCACATGTTAGAATAAATTAAGACTGCTTCCCCTCATTTCAGAGCTGTGTCTCTCAAAGATCTTCCAGATCATGACTTAGCATTTTTGGTCCCTAGCAATTCTTTGTTGAACAAAGCCATACCGACATTTCATCAGAGCTGTACTTAACAGCAGCTACAGCATCAGTAGCCTAGCGTTTGTGAAGTTGTGGCTGCTGCTAGGTTAGCATCCCTAAAGCTTGGATAAATCATTGTGATGGGGTGCTCAGCCGTTTGGAATAACTCTGCAATTCATTGCTGTGACTGTTGCTGATGCTCGCTTGTTAAGCTCTGGCAATCCATGCTGCTTTCTCTCTTTGCTGTCACCAAACAGATGAGAAGCTGCTGTTTCTTAAGCCTCTGAGTTATGTAGTTTTGTTACATAAATCAAGCGAGAGAACATTTCATTTGGATCACTTTTGGAGCACTTTCCTGGCTTGTTTTCCAGGGCAAAAACTTTTAGTGCTACAGTTAATTCAGTGTTGGAAGAAAATATGGTCATGCAGGGGCAGCTTTAGATTTAACTGCGGAGCACTCATATCTTGCCACATGGTTCCAATTAAGACTAATTTATAAATAACTTTTTTCCTTTGTAGGCTTGTATATTACCCTATCAATAAGTCCTAAAAGTCAAAGCTTTTAAGCACATACAGATGCACACACATGCATATATATATGTATATGTATGTATGCGCACACACACACACACAAACACATCTATGTTTCATAACTGTGCATTTTAGTGGTAGAAGGTCAGTCATATCCAATAAATTGTCAACACAATAGGTCAAACCATGATCCCCACACAGTCTCATTAGTTTCCTGCGATCCTTTGGCAGACTCTCAACCACAACTGAACAGCATGAAATAATGAAAGTTTTGGAATCTGTGTATGTGTACTTGTATACTCCTGTGGGTTGGCATGAGAGGTGTGAGAGGCGCCCTGCATGTGAAGTAAAATAGGATGTCAGCAGGGTAGATTTACACACACACACACACACACACACACACACACACACACACACACACACACACACACACACACACACACACACACACACACACAAAACAACTTAACAGATATATGCACATTCAAACGCAAACACAGAGATGGAGGCAG
>OMLB01063281.1:25552-55964 GCA_900302555.1 Myripristis jacobus | reverse complement strand
AGCCCCTGCTGGAGGAAGAAGTTGCTGTCGCTGAATTAGAACTGCGAAGGGTGTTGGCATCCTGGTGCCGGAAGCCTGTGCTAGAGGAAGCTGCTGCTGTTGCTGGAATAAAGCTGTGGAAGGCCCTGGCATCCCGGTGCCAGAGCCACTGCTGGAGGAAGCTGCTGCTGTTGCTGTAATAGAGCTGTGGAAGGACCCTGGCGTCCCGGTGCCAGAAGCCACTGCTGGAGGAAGCTGCTGCTGTTGCTGGAACAGAGCTGTGGAGGGCCCCTGGCATCTCGGTGCCAGAAGCCCCTGCTGTTGCTGATCTAGAGATGAGGAAGGCCCCTGCAGTCCTGGTGCCAGAAGCCACTGCTGGAGGAAGCTGCTGCTGTTGCTGGAACAGAGCTGTGGAAGGCCCTGGCATCCCAGTGCCGGAAGCCTGTGCTGGAGGAAGCTGCTGCTGTTGCTGGAACAGAGCTGTGAAAGAACCCTGGCATCCCGGTGCCAGAAGCCACTGCTGGAGGAAGCTGCTGCTGTTGCTGGAATAGAGCTGTGGAAGGCCCCTGGCGTCCCGGTGCCAGAAGCCCCTGCTGGAGGAAGCTGCTGCTATTGCTGTTATAGAGCTGTGGAAGGACCTTGGCATCCCGGTGCCAGAAGCCCCTGCTGGAGGGAACTGCTGCTGTTGCTGGAATAGAGCTGTGGAGAGCACCTGGCATCTCGGTGCCAGAATCCTGAGCTGGAGGTAGCTGCTGCTGTGGCTGGAATAGGGCTGTGGGGGGCGCTGGCATCCCGGTGCCGGAAGCCTGTGCTGGAGGAAGCAGTTGCTGTTGCTGGAATAGGTTCCGGGGGTGCAACATGCCATGGTTATCTTCTCTGGATGAAGAAGGGGACTTTTTTTTTTTTAATTGTTGTTATTATCATTATTGTTATTCAAATTTAATTTAATTCAATTTATTTATTTTTAATATACTGTAATGTACAGTATTCTTTCTACTGGAGTGCCTCTTTCTGCTGACTTTGAGCTGAAGGGTGTCGGTGCGCTGTTCCTTTAACTGTGGTGAGGGCGCTGACATTAGGATGGGACGTGGTGGACATGGTGACGTCAACCGGAAGGCGGCTGTTTGTGTTGTAGAGGCGAGCGGTAATACAAAGTTTTGTTTTGTTTTTTGTCAGTTCTGTGAAATGCAATTCCTTAAATTTAAGTGTTTTGTTAAGAGCTGCTACGGTCCAAACGGAGATTTCTGAGGGAAACTGGCCATATGGGGACCTTGCTGGAGCATGGTAACGATGCGACTTGCTGCGACTTGCTTACTCAAAAAAATTTGAGTAAGTAATTTATTGCAAACAACCATTAAACTGAAATAGGCTGTTCATCAGCTGATCAAAAGTTTAAGACCATATCTCAAAAACAACCAAAAAACCCCTAAAATAGAAATAAAAATTTCAAAAAAGGACTCAGTAATGAGTAGCTGCGCCATTCTTGTTAATCACCTCAAAAATTTGTTGCGGCATGCTTGATGCTAGTGTTTCCAGGAGGCTAGTGGGAATGTTGCTCCAAGTGGTGAAGATGGCTTCACGGAGAGCATCCACTGTCTGGAACTGGTGTCCATTTTTGTAAACTTCCCTTGCCATCCAACCCCAAATGTTCTCAATTGGATTTAGATCAGGGGAACACGCAGGATGGTTCAAAAGAGTGATGTTATTTCTCTGGAAGAAGTCCTTTGTCAGGTGGTCATTGTGAACTGCAGCGTTGTCCTGTTGAAAAACCCAGTCATTACCACACAGACGATGGCCTTCAGTCATGAGGGATGCCATCTCCACATAGCCAGCTGCTGTTTGACGCCTCTGCACAACCTGAAGCTCCATTGTTCCACTGAAGGAAAAAGACCCCCAGATCATGATGGCGCCCCCTCCACTGTGCCGTGTAGAAAACATCTCAGGTGGGACTGCAGTTGGCACCAGTGACAAGCTTAATTTGGGCCGAGGATCGTCCCGTGTCTTGACGGACAGCCAATTGGATCCTCCGGCTCAGGGCCGGTGAAATTTTTTTGGGTCTACCACTTGACTTTTTTGTTCCATAACCCCCAGGATCTTTTAAGAAGTTTAAAATGACTTTCTTACTGTGTCCAACCTCAGCAGCAATGGCACACTGCTAGAGGCTTTGCTTATGCAGCTCAACAATCCGACCGCGTTCAAAGACAGAAAGCTTTTTTGCCTTTGCCATCAGGAGGTCATGACAGTGTGGATACCTGACAGAAAATGACACTGAATCCACATTTTGTCTCACTCCCATTTCTTCTTTTTGCATTTTGAAGCTCTCCTTAGAACCTTCTTAAGATCCAACAGTGCAAAATGTACATTCTTGCAATTTTTCAACTGGTCTTAAAATTTTGATCAGGAGTGTAGAAAAGCATCTAGGGTAATAATGAGGAAAGTAGAACTGGAATATAGAGAGGCATCCATCCAAAACAGGGAAATAGTCTTAAATTTTGGCACATTGAATGTGGCCTGTAAAATTGTAAGGCATAGCAATATGGAATTAGTACTCAAAAATCATTTTCATGAAAAAGATGATATATTTCCTCACATTTAAAACTCATGTTTGGGCTGTGCGATACATTCCTTGTATGCAAATAATAATCTTAAATATGAAAAGGAGATGGCTTTAATGATCTGTTCATTAAAGCCAGGTTTATTATAATTATTAAGCACTATTGGAAAAAATTAAAGATAAAGTGACATTTGTTGAAGTTAGTAAGGCATTTTATTCAAATATGATGATCTTAATCGTGTTTTGCCCTCAACAGCAGCAAATGTGGCAGGTCACTAGGATGTCAGAAAAACAACATCTGGCGCCAGGCTGTTTTGTGAAAATTTCTATAGGCCCGCTTGTTACACCCAAAGGCTGCTACTTAATCTAAAACAATACCAATAAAGCTGTCAAGAATAACATGAGACAGTTACATTTGCCTGTGTTTGTTATGTTAGCCGCATTTTCAGTGTTTTTTTTTTTTTTAAAGCACATTGTTCCACTTGTATTTTCAGTTGGTTGTGAAAGCAGATAATTAAGTGGCGCTGAAATTTTTGTCTGGGTGCTGCTGCACACCAGGCTGGTCTTGTCACTCTTTCTTAAATGTGATCCGTTCAGTGACTTGCCGGCATAACCACAATCTCCCAGCTTCATTTAAGATCCTGAAGCCACTGTGTCTGACGTGAATTTTTGTTCTGTTGTAGGTCACCACTCTGGTAAACTCGAGCAACAAAGGCCCTTCTAACAAGAAGAAGGGACGCTCTAAGAAGGCTCATGTTTTGGCTGCCTCAGTGGAGACTGCTACCCAGAACTTCCTGGAGAAAGGAGAAAAGATTGCAAAGGAAAGTCAGTTCCTTAAAGATGAGCTGACTGCTGCTGTGGAGGATGTCCGCAAGCAAGGTATATGTAAAATACATACTGCAGCAGTGTGTGGTTTCAGGCCTGTGCAGAGTACTTGCTTAGATAGGAGGGTTGTTAAATAAATCATAGACTATGTACATACCATCTACCCCAGTGGAGGACGTTTAAATAAGAATATGCCATGAGCCTGATAGAATTCCATTTTCAGTGGGTTTTACTCCATTTATGGAGATGTGTCCTATTCATTTGAGGCTATACACCATCAAGCCCTTGCTTCCTACCAGGAACCAGTGAGCATGCTCTGTTACAGCTCAGTGTAAGGCTGTCCAAACACATGTGGTCTTGTGCATCACCAGTTTCATTGTTTTCGGTGTGGTTGTTGGATGCTATTACCTCTCTGCAGTGGATTTCTTTTCTTTTGGCTCTCCCTATGAGGAAAAAATGATACTGGTTAATTGAGTTTAACTCTATACACTTGCACAGCACCTTATTTCTCTCTTTTTTACTTTATCTATTATTTAAAACCCCTTTGCTTTATGGTTACTGAATGATCTATTTAATGGGTAACCATCCTAATTTAAGGTGGCTAATTGATGTCTCTCCATCACCCCTTAGCTGGTTCCCCTATAGTTTCAACAGCTTGACTACATAGGTGTGCTTGGAGTGGTGGTGGGGTTAACTTTACATTCTGTGTAAAATGTTGTCTGCTGGCTTGCTAATCCTTAGTGGAGCTGTAGCTCATGGTGAGACAATATAATTGACAAGCATGTTATTGAACAGCTTCTGCACACTTTTCTGTTAACTTTCCACTTTATTATCAAAATGCTTCCTTTTTCTCCACTGTTGCCAAGGAAATGACAACTGGGAGCATAACTCCTGCTTGAAGAAACGGGGGAAGAAAAGTGTGCAGATGTCATTGATGTTCTCAAATATATTTAAATGGCTATATCCACCTGCCTGGTGGGACTCAACCCACACACGTTCCATTTCAAATTCAATTTCATGCCTCCCACAACTCCCGAGTCAGGAATCCGCCATCAAATCATCATCCAATGAAATTACCATTTGTCTTGCGACGGCAGGTCTCCTCATCTAACACACCCCCACTTGCAATTCTCATTTATTCCTCACTTCTCCTGATATCAGGTTGTCTTTCAACACACTTGCAGACCAGTGTAGCCAGGGAGTTGCGACTTGAGGGTGGCTGTTATCACTTCTTGAAGCGATGTCTTTGTCACTTTGCCTCCTCTCCCAGACGCCCAGCAAGTTAGATGTCCCGTGTGTGTGCTCTGGTCTGAGTAGTTGGGGGGTGGATGACATGTCATTGTATGGCCCACACTGTGCTCAGTGCCCAGGAATGTTACTATAGTTTTGGTAAGCTGTCAGTGGGAAAGAATTCAGTGACTGTTGTTAGCTGGTGCCTAGGCCTGGCTGTCAGCTATGCCATGCTGCTCAGCCGAGCGTGCCTGGACTGATAATGTGGCCATTGAGTAGTGCTAAGCCCTCCCCTGGATTCAGAAGGCATTTTCTGTCCAGCTGTGGCTTACCAGCTGTTTAAATGCGAGAAAAAAAAATCCTGACATAATCATTTGGGGATGACTGTGCAGTGTGCATGCAGAAGGCCGGCTTGGCCTTTTTCTTCAAAGGGATTTGGGCTTTATTAGGTGTCTTCCCTCTGTTAACATCTTATTTCTGGTTGTTATCAGAATATTTTAATTATTCATCTTTCCTTTGTCCTTACCATCAGCAGACCTTTCTTAGCATGTTAATGACTGTCTTTGTTTTCTCCGGCATTTCTCCCTGCTGTAGCTTGCCCTTGTCCTTGCTCTCTCTGTCTTTTCCTCCCTCCCTGATTGTGCCTTTGTTGTTCTGCTGTTTGTGAACCTTATTGTGTGATATACATTTTAATCATTTCATCATGCACTTGGTGGGCTGCAGGTGAGCGTTAGATAGATGGAAGTTTATTAAAGGAGCACTGATCACTATCTGCCCCCTGAAAATGGCCTTATTGATCTAGCTCACAAGGGAGAATAACAGCCTGAAGGTGGAGACTGCGTCGAGGTCTATCTGGTCGATCATTTGCACAAACTGATTTTGCTCTCAGTTGGGGGGCAAAATGGTCAGAATCTCTGAAGATCTCTGTTCTACAGTTTAGCGTGACTGCTGTTTATTGTTATATTTGTTTTATCAACCACTCCTTGCACGATATGCTAATCATGAATTAAATCCAGTCCAATGGCTTGGTGACATTCACAGGTTGTGAGGCATTTTATTCTTAGAAAGAAGGGCCTAATTTATGTTTAAAAAAACAAAAAAAACAACTAAAAATTGCCATTCCTATATTTTATTAGAAGCACAGTTCTGAGACCAGAGACATCTTTAGTTTTTCTTTTTCTTCTTTTTACTGCTTGGCAACAGTGCAGGGAAGTGTCTACATCTCCTGCTGCTGTATAAGTGACTTTGATTTTCTCTGAGTCACTGTTGAACTGTGCGAGTGTATTGCCCTACAATGCGAACACACATGGCACCACGGACAGAGAGCATTGGGGGCATTGCACAATGTCATAGCAAGTACCACTAATCAGCATTTCATACAGGTTTTCTGTTTACTTTGGCGGTTTCAGGAGGAGGCATTTATTGATGACTTGTTATTAATGTTTTATTTAGCGAGCCCAGTAACTCTTTTTTTATTTTTTTCCAGACATGTGTCTTTCAATCTAGTGTAAGCTAATAGCATTGCAGAGTTATCTGACAATTATACTTGCACCTGTTTATCAAGTGTATATTCCAGACTGTTTTCATTTAGTGTGTGATGGCACAAACACCCTGCAACTCATAGGGCTTGACATTAATTTCCCACTGGCCCAACAGTGGTTTCTTGGAGCTCCAGGCTAGCAGATATGACAAATATGATTATGAAACGATGACAGAATTGCTATTTTGTCAGAAAACACTTTTGTCTTTGTCATAAAGATGCAGAATACTGTCACTGCAGTTTAGGTTAAATGTAGAGTGAGAGCAGTTCTGCTTCTGAAAGTGAGTCTGAATGTGATTGAGGTTGCTTGATACAAGCGAGTAGTGACGTTCACTGCTCCCGCAGACAATCAGTGGACAACAGGTTACAGAAACTGCTATAGTTAAACTACTAGAATAGGGCTGAAGATGTTTTTAAAGAAATAAAATTGTACCTTGCAGCAGAGACTGAAAGGAGAACAGTGCACAAGCCTCACTGGCCAGAGCGGTGGTGGTGGTTAGGCTATGATGCAAAAAGATGAAGACTAGTGCCAAATATGCTGAGAATTTCCTAGTTACGCATACAAGTGAGTAGAGTCACTGCAGTGTAAAGGGAGTATGGCAGCATCAAAACAGACTAGTAGTTACACTCACAGCTGGCAAGCATGTAACTGCCGTTAAGCTAGTGTTCTGGTTTTTTGTTGTTTCCAAAGCCCGCCCTTTGCTATTTTGGGGGAATTATCTGAACAATAATGACCTCTGTTTATGTGTTGTCAGTTTCAAACCATAAAAAAAATGTACCCTTGTTGCAGCAAACATCCTGGGTACTGTTAGTCATCTGTTTTCTCTTTTCCACTTCACTCTCTGTGGAGCTGTACATCAGTGTAACATCAGAGATAAGTGGCCAAGACAAAAGCTTGTCTTGTTGTTGGCCTTGGAAGATGGCTAAGAATGTTCACTAATGCAGACCAAGCTGTCAGAAGGCATAGGATTGACACATTTGAGAGTTAAAATTTAGCTTTGTTCCTCTTGAAGCAAAAAAAATGTAGGAATCTACTGTCTAGTTGATAATGCGAGCCTACAAACCCAATTTGTGTGCCCAGTCAACTGTGTATGCCCATCCGATGTAGGACAAAGCATTGTGCTGGACAAACCAGACAGTGTGTCTTTGTCATGGGCTTGACCTGTTTTTGGAGGGCTATGTGTGCATGTTCGTGTGCCACTGGAAATGGTCCCTGGACATTGGGGAGGTGTCTGTGTGTGTGTCTGTTGGTGTGACACAAGCTGACCCCAGCCAGGCAGGGTAAATGCGTCACACTGCTGCCCCACTCCCTCACTTTTCCTGTCTTCTCAGACGAAGACTTTATAATGCAATTAACTTGTAGCCTGCAACTGACTGTGGCTGCTCTCAGGCATTTGATCTCTGTTCCTGTGCTACTCTGTACAGCGTAGTCTGCACTTGGGTGGAGCGATATGAAGATGAAGAGGACGTCACTTTTTTTTTTCTTGGTGTAGTTCAGGCAGAGTTAACTTTGCGTGTTGGCTCTCGCCAGGGAGTGGAGTCATGGGAAATTAATTATGCCATTTGCAGATGGATGGATGAGTGGAAGGACACTTGGTTGTTTTGTAGACAACATAGGGGAGAAGTGGTTATAAGGCAACAAATGCTGGCATGTGTGAATGTGAAGTTGGCTACTGTGATACCAAAGGTAGGAATTTAGCCATTGTGTAGAAGGGAGCATCACTGGGAAGGCGAGCGGAGCTATTCATTTTGTCAGAATATATATATACCACAGGGGTATGCAGCCATATGCCAGGGAGGGCCCCTGTGTATGCCGGTTTTCATTCCAAATAAAGACTGGATTAGTTGATTTCACTAATTAGGACACCTTCAGCCACATAGGAGGAACATATTAGTGAAGTCACCTGCTCACGAGCAGCCCTCTGTGGCACTCCGTTGATTGCTCCTGGTGTGTACCATGAAGCTCAACACCATTAAAGCTGTGTCACATACTGAAGCAAAATATTGAAGCAGTGTTAGTCCTCCTCATTTGACACTTGAGTTGTGATCCAAATGCTATACTGCTGCATCAGCTAGACCCCAGTTTCCCTACAGTTCTTGCTTGGTAAAGCTGCTCTGAAAATCAGGGCCTTTTATTCCATTTGGCATGTTTTTGGAGAGGTAATCATCAAGCCCAGATTTAACTCCTACATAACTGCTGTGTGGCATAAATAGCTACTATATGCAGTGACTCCTTTGAAACACTGATTACCCATAAATCGTCTCTTTGGATTTGCTAAATTTATCTCTGAGAAAACATTTTCAGTCGTTAAAATAAATTATTTCCCTGGTACAATCTAGACAAACATTTTGGGCAGTCTTTTCAAATACCACTTAAGATAGGGCAAGTGCTCTTCTCCTAGACTTCTGCATTACACACTTGAGGCTGCCACATATTCACTTCCATGACTCAGCCGTTATCTGCCCTCAAAGCCAGATCCCCTCTACTTTGAATGGACAATTAAACTAAGAACAGTGTAGGCCTAACTGAGGTAATCTCAGATAGGCCTACACTGTGCCTAGTGGACTGTTTGTAGTGTTACCTTACTATGCAGATGGGTTGTGCAATGTCTAGGTACCATGTAGGTCAATTTTTTTTGTCATCTCTATTCATTTCTGTGCAACTGACAGAATGCACTATTTAGGCCATGCGGAGCCCTAAGGGAAATAGTGTGTACTGGTGCACCAAGCAGTACGATAGAAAGTTGGTATCAACCAGCTCTAGGCTAGTGCAGTGTACATCCACATACCAACAAGCAGCTTTGTAATTTTTCTAACTGTACTAGCTAAGTCTACCTACAAACTGAATAGCCTATGTTGTTAAGCGATTCATATTTACAACTACATCTGTCATGACCTTTAAATTTTAGCTTATGATTAGTACAAATACATTGACCATTTAGTTGTCATTTAGTTGTCTTGTTCTGGCTCATAAGTGACAAGTGTTGGGGTGGGACCTTGATCGGTGGAGTGTGAAACTAACAATATAATTGCTATCTCAAGACAAAAAGTTTCATATTGCAGCCAAGCTCCAAGATGTGTCGAACAGAGTTGGCTTCCCTCATGTACTGTACAGCCCCCTCATTTACTGACAGAAGCTCACACAACAAAAATAGACCTTCAGGAAATATTTTTCAAAATGGTGCTTCCTTACCTGGTCCATCTTTTTTTACACCCACATAGTGGGTTGTATAAATGCAGCCCAAAAAGCCAACTGAATTTCTTTTTCTTTTTTAATTTTGTGGGTAGGTTGCAGCTTTTCCATGGATCTCTGACTTGAGGGTGGATTTGAGCTCTGGCAGTCTTGGCAGTCTCGAGCAATTCCCACTAGGCATAACAGACCTGTGAAGGGCAGTATGTAAATTTTAACAAGCAGCTACAAGCTACAGCTTGTTACACTGTGAGCAAGGGGTGGACGATATGGCAAAAATATCATATCACGATTTTTATGATCACGATTCTTTAAAAAACTGGATGTTGTCAATTTTGTGTTCAGTCTAATTACAGCATTTCTTGCAATCGCAAAGTTTGAAAAATATTTATTGTTACTCGATCAAATATATTGATTGTGCAGACAAGTCTTTTGACACCCTGTTAATCTACATTTTTTTGGGGAGAATCATATCCTTGGCCAGGTAACATGTCATGTCGTCAGCTACCTCTTCCCAGCACTCAGCCTGCAGTCACACAGAATCTGGCAGTCTGGTGATTTGCTGCAGCGTTGTCTGGTGGTGTGAGCGTGTTACTGCATGGTCCATTTGCCTGCTATCTGCCTGTTTGGGGTGATTGCCGGCTTACGTGATTGGCCACTGGAGCGTGTCAACAGGTTAAGTTGAAAAAGTTGAATTTGGCTCAACATCTTCCCAGATGGCTGCTGCATTTTTTTTTCTGGATCACCCTGTGGCACTCACTGCTGGCACCCTGTCAAGCACTGTTGTGCTACCCAGTGTGTTTTTGCTGGATATCCGGATTCTGTCTTAATTCAGCCTTACTTGTCTTGTCATATGGGGTGCCTTTCCCAAATGCCTTTCTTAAAGTTATTTTGGCCTTGTATCCTCTGGCTGTGTGGCTGAGGTCGATGCACTCACATGAGATCCTCCGCCAGTGTCACTTTCGCCATGCTCTTTGCGGTGCTTTCTTTTGAGGTTTTTAAAAGTTTTTTTCGTATTGCCATCTGACACAGGAACCGTGTCTTTGAAAACATTGCAAGTAATTGTTCTTGCGCCGTGATGGTCTAGGAAAATCCACACCATTTCCATATTACAGATGTTGATTTTGTTTTAGGAACCATCTCTTTGATGTTGTCATCCATTTTGCTATGTTACCAAATAAGAAGGATGAGGGACAGAAATCCAAGGCTTTACATACTGTTTGTTTTATTGGTGTGCTTGTCAGGCAAGGTGCAAAAACAGACTAGTGAATAACATTATTTGAGGTTTGACTGAGGAAACAACTTTGAATTTTTCCATCTTTCCCTTCTCTTAGGAGAGTCGATGAAGTTGGCCTCTGGAGAGTTTGCAGAAGACCCCTGCTCTTCGGTGAAGAGGGGCAACATGGTCCGTGCTGCCAGGGCTCTCCTCTCAGCTGTCACTCACCTGCTTGTGTTGGCGGACATGTCAGATGTGTACAAACTGCTATTGCAGCTCAAACTGGTGAGGAAAATTTCCCTCTCCTGTGTGTCATACATTATAAACAGGCTTGAATTATTCATCACATCGGAAAATAAATCATTAACCTTTATAATAAAGTCATGCTCTGAATTGTGGTATTTCAAGAGCACATTGTTGTCCGTCCTACGTATTATAATATGTATTGAATAGAAATAGTGGTGCTTGTTATGTAGCTTCTTCCCAGCTTTTTTGTAAAATATGACAGTAGTTTACATTGAATGAGGAAATTAAATGGTCTTTGAGTTAACAGTTTTGTTCATTTGAAGTTCTGCATAAGTTTTATTGTTAGTAATCTTTTCTTGGTGCAATCACACAAGCTGAAACACACACAGTCAGTAAGATCATAATGTGAACATTATAAAGAAGTAAGATGAGTCTATGTTTCTAAAATCACTGGAATTCTTGTTTTGTATGAATGTAAAAAACAGTCACCTGTAATTCTGATTCAGCAGAGTAGTTTCACTCTCTGGCCTTATCGTACTAGAGTTCTGTTTATAGTCATCTACTTCATTATCTGCATGGGCTGCCATTCCCTGTCAGAAAACAGAACAAGAACATGGATGCCACAGGGACGTGAACTGGCTTACGTCCAGATGAACTGGAGTTACTTGAAATTATCTCAGAGCCAGGAATGTAGCTGGGCCTTCTGTCATTTAGCAGCAGGACTGCAAAGAAAAACATAACAATCATTGTAGTCATGAATATTGAATTCTCCTCTGTGACGTGTAGAACTGCAGGATCCACAGATTTAGTATCTAAAAGTTTCTCAGGTAGCCACCTGATGCTTTTGCTGACCCAGTAGAGTAAACAGACTTTCGGAGGGATCCTTGGGTCTAAAGCAGAGATTTACAAATGATTTAAGCAGCTTTCGGCTCTTGAACCCAGCTAGTGTTTACATAATGCTATATGTCATTGTCAATTTAAATCCTAGCATTTTCTACCAAGATACTTTGAAAAAAAGTTTGTCCTTTAGTTTTATAGCACTGATTGATGTTGCACACAGTCAAGAACACACCTAAATGTGTTGACAAGGCCTATTTGTGAATATTCTTGTTGGTGACTTCACAGTCTAAACAAGTATAGGCCTGCTTGGTACAATGGCCCTGGTTACATAACCTGCAACAATCTGGTAGCAGCTTATCACAAATTGCGTGCTTGTTTCCAGTCACCTTACATACAGGCTAGCTGCTCCCAGCTGTGTCTGTTTGCAGCAATTTTCGAGCCTTTAAAAAAAAAAAAAAAAAAACATGAACCAACTTGATCCTCCTCAAGGCTGGTGCACATAATTTCTGGAAATATCACTTTACTCTGGCTGAGCCATTGTTTTCCTAACCTCAGAGGCAGCACAGCTTTTGGCTTTATGCACCACTCAGAATTCCACCAAGTTGCTGCACTCAAGTGTGAACTTTGACCCATTTAGCAGCTGACCTTTCAGAGTACTTTCTGTCAGATTGCAGCTTTATTGTGACACATGTGTGAGCGTACACGAGGTGGAGGAATTCATCTTGTGTTCACCTGAGTTTCCAGAACAGTGCAATACAACATTTGAAATTTGTCACAAGTATCACATGATGGAATGTTAGCAGGTAGATGGGGCTAACAGGTATGTAAATTAGACACATAGCTTGTACAGGTGAATGCTGTGTGTCAGTGAATGGTTTCATATCCCCCACTTTGCTGCTGCCATGTTCACCTCTGTGATAACATATCGACAAGTGGCCAAGGTGCCCTGCTTAGCAGTGAGCACTGTTCAAAATTCTGTCATGTGTGGTTGCCTGCACTCAGAAATCAGTGACAAATGATACAAACCATTGCAGAGATTGATTTATCATGCTCAGCCTCAGCGAATTATTACTTCCACAAGGAAAGGAATAGCCTTTTTGTTTATGCTTTATAATTGGAAGTAGCCATTGCCATGTCTACTCCACGTGAACAGTCTAGTCTCTGGATCCCTGACTAACTCAGAACTAATTAATGTCCAGTCTGATTGGCCTGAAACCTTTTTTTGTTGGGGGGCAGAGACAGTTGTTAGCATATTATATCAAGTAAACCTTATCACCTGAACATGATTACACCTTAGAAAATCATGTAATGTTTTCAAACTAACTGAAGTGATCTAGTTGAAGTTGAAGGACCAATAGTACTGTTAAATCCGATTATTAAATTTGTTGGTGAAGTACAGTAAAGGGTTATGCTCTCTCAATAACCTATCGTCTCATCACTTTCCATCTAACCGGTGTAGGTGGAGGACAATCTGGTGAAAGTGCGTAATGCAGGAACAGAGCAGGACCTGGGGATCCAATATAAGGCCCTGAAACCAGAGGTGGACAAGCTGAACATCATGGCCGCCAAGAGACAGCAGGTAATCTGCAGTTGTCCAAAAACACAGAATGGATGAGATCTATGGGAGATGAGTCTTGTTTAGGTGTCTGGTGGGTATGATTGGGTTAGTTGTATCAAGCACTTCAATGACTGTTGATTGTCTGGTCACTCATAACTAGAAACTAAAATTTCTAACCCAAATAGTAGCAGGAGCAGGAAGGAGTGAGGGAGTGAGAGTGCCTCGTACTTTTGCTAGAAGATAAGACGCTATAAGCATTAACAGTCTCCTTACTATCAGTTCAAGCGAAGGGGGTGGGAGGGTAAGAAAAGAGTATGCAGACTGGATGCTGCATGGGTGACAAACCCCATTTCCTTGAAATAGGAAGTGGTGCTGGTTTTTCCACTATCTTGTAAGCGGTAGTCAACAGTGAAGTGCATTTCATGATGAATTTTCCAGGTGACATAACTGAGTAATAGGATGAGCATCACATCCTTGTAGAGATCCAACAGATACACATACCTCACAATGCATATTATTGAGGATACATTACATGGTAAATGGAGCTTTTGTTTTGCACTAAAAGAAATTCTGTCTAAAACACTTTAAAACCTTGAATCAGAGACTGATATTGTGTTTCTGGTGTTGCTGTGTTTGTTAATGTATTTATAGTATTGGTAACTTAGAAAGTAAATCCACTGATGTCACCAGGGGACATTTCCAGCATAGTTATAACACTGTGTTAAAAGAAAAAAAAAACTGCAGCAGTCTAAAGCAGAAATGTTAGCTTTCAGGTTTCACAAGACTCAATGATTTGCAGTAGTGTTAAGCAAACATACAGGGAAAAAATCCAGTATAGACGAGGGAGAGCTCACTTTTTATAATGGAGCTCGTCCCTTTTAAAGGATTAATTCTGCTCCTGAATAAGGACTGATCGTTTTTGAATCTTTTTTTTTTTTTTAAGCTAAGCATCTTTAAACACAAGTAGCAAAACCATCCAACAAAGCTCATTTATTTACTTCTACTGATGGATGGCGCAGAAGACCGGCTGCCTGAAAAATAAACAAGGAATTACATGAGCAATACTATAAAAATAACAAATAAAATATCACAGCGTCCAGAAACAATCAACAAGCACCAAATATGAGTAAATTTTCGTGTTTGATGCTGTTGAGGGGATTATGTTCTCTTCGTAATGTCATGACAAGACAAACAAAATCATTTTTTCTTTTTGTGACTTAAATAAATCAGTCTCTTTATTAAGTCTTTATGATTGACTCCTTTAATCCTCTCTATGAAATGATAATATGCCATATTTTGTTTGTGTAATTCACTGAATATAAGACTGCCTGAAAGGATAGGTGATGTAGTAGACAGTTGTGTAAAGTGCATTTTGGACCATGGACTAATATAACAGAAATGTCATAGTTGTTGAGTCACAGCTACTTGATGATGAGTTAAACTGCAATGTGAATGTTATTGTGTTGAAAGTAGCTACATGTTTTAATTGCTTTTTGGGATCAACTGCTCAGTGAGTGTTTTTGTTCTGTTTGTTTACTATAAAACCTCTTTTGGTTTTGGAGAGCAGGGTCTCGGCTAACTGATGCAACAACCTGTACAGTAAAGTAGATGATGAAATTTTCAACAAAATTACCATGATGGCAAAAAGTAAGAAAAAATAAGACCTGGGCTGAAAAGAGCCAGAATTATTATCCCCTTCCTAAGAGTAACTCTAGTCAATATCAAAAGTTAGCAAGCTAGTTTTATTTGGAAGTCAAGGGAAATTGAATCAAAATTATCTATTGTTTAATCCTCCAGCATTGTATCTCACCCCTAGAAAATCTTGCATATATTCTATTTTATATACATAAAGTAGATATTCTGAGTCAAAAGCTGCATCCATGTTAATGCTGTCCTTACACAGTGTCTAGAAATGTGTATTTCTGAAAACTTCAAATAATATCTATGACCTCAAAGACCCCTGAAACGCCTTCTTAACGTGAAGGACCGCAAACAAATGTTCTGAGTAGTTCCTTGCATAAGGTGTTCATTATATCCTAGAAGTTTGGTGAGATGATACTGTCCTTAGCCTAATCAGGAAAACGGGTGAGAAATTGTGGGAAACCTACTTCTCACTCATTTTGTCTTCATACTATAAAGACGCTGTGCTTCTAAGGAATTAAGGACGTTGGTTCTTTGGGGGAAATGTTGTAGTATTTAATCAATTTATGTATTCATTTGGATGGGTTTTACAAACAGATCACTTGGCAAAGAACAGTTGGAAAACGTTCAGTATCTTATTTCATACATGTTTATCAACTGCACACAATAGTTTTATTCATTGCATTTAACAGTTGATGATGATACCAGCTCTGTGTGAACTTTTCTTCCCCAGTAGTAAGACATCCGCATATCCTAAAATGAAAAACTCACCCAAAACAACACTGATGATTTTGTGATGGCATTTACTTGTAATCGCAGTTATGGTTAATGTTTTATGGATGCCAGAAATGTCATACACCAAAATGACTGAGTGAAGTAATGGGGCTTTAAGAGTGAATTTTTGCAAAGCATATCTTAAGCAGTGGTGGGGAAAAAAGCTTTTGGTGTGTACAATTTGGAAGAGGGAACTTTATTTTTTCTTTGTGCCAGCTGCTTTTTAAATCCATATATCTATGCCAGTGATCACTATCACATTTCCTTCTTCCCTATGAAGAAGTAATTGCAATAAACTGCTAAGGCCTGAATAGCAATGCATTAAACTGCAAAGGCATATTGTAATGGCCTGATTATGACTGTGTTGTGTTACCGCAGGGGACAGAAACAAATCTGGGTCATCCAGAACAAGCTCTGTCACAGTTAGTGTCTCCATAAGGGCATGACAGGCCCATTTTGAATCTGGAGTATTCTGTTCCCCACCCCCACACAAAGTATTCTATACAATTTAACCCTTTTTTTGTGCCCTGTCTACTTTCTTTGACATCGTCCCTCCTCAACCCCACCTCAACCCCTGGTCAATGGTAGGAGCTGAAGGACGTGCACCACAAGGACCAAATGGCTGCTGCCCGGGGGGTCCTACAGAGGAACATCCCCATGCTGTACACAGCGTCCCGTGCCTGCCTGCAGCACCCTGACGTGGCAGCCTACAAGGCTAACCGTGACCTCATCTACAAGCAGCTGCAGCATGCAGTGTCCGGCATCTCCAATGCTGCCCAGGCCACTGCCACTGAAGACTCAGCCCTCAATCAGCCAGCAGGGGGAGGAGAGCTTGCCTATGCCCTCAACAATTTTGATGTAAGTCAAATGGGTAGATGACAAATTAAAACCTTTTATCCACCTTTTATCCTCTTTATCCAAGTATCTTTGGTGTATATATGCCAGATCAAAAGAACTCAGATTAATCAGCAGTGAACCTTCTTGTGGAACTTGGCATCTATTTCAGTTTCCTTCATATAATCAGCTTATGTTCCTACAGAAAGATAAAATAATACTTCACCCACAATGCATATTTTATGTATCAACTCACCATGTGCTGCCTTCAACCTCCGCTGAAAGTTTTACTCAGAAGCCTTTATGATAAACTTGTATTCCAAAACTGCTAGCCATCCCTAATCCATTGGAAAAAATTGTCTGTGATATAGCTGATTTTTACAACGACAAAACACTACCAAAAGTTCACTGCAAAGACCACTTCCCTTCAGAATTGCACACAATGAGTACTTGATGCAAAAATTATGCAATTGATTTATATAGGTGTGGGTTTGTTTCTTCTGGGTTTGTAACCTTAAAATGATCAGTAGCCTACCCTGAAAGGGACTTAGGGTCATGTTGGCAATTAGGGGCAAGCTACATGGACGAATTGGGACATAGCTTTGGCATACATTGAATATGTTCTGAATTTTGTGTGTGTTTTCAGTGAATGAGACTGTTTTGCAGCTCCAGTTCAGGGATTGAGTACAATTACACTTTCAGTCTCTGAATCACAAAGTTTATATCCTCAAACTCAAAGGGCAACATATTATAAGTTCTAAGCGTATCTTGTGAATAACTTGAGATAGATTTAGATTAACCCCCTTCTCAGCCTCTCATTAAATATTGACATTTCATAAAGCACCCTACAGTGATTTCTATGTCACGATTGTTTCTGGGTTTATCTTTACCGCTACTAGGCTCTAAAGAAAACTGAAGTTTATTTTAGTCTCATTCCATAGAAAAGGAGGCCATACTTAGACTTTACTACAATATCTGAAGATGAGGAACCGATGTGAACACAAGGGAAGTTTCTGAGTGTCTGGGTAGATTCCAGTGAACAAAAATGAACTCAACCTTGACATTTAACAGAGCGAAGAACCCGAGCAAACTGAAAACTCTTGAGTATAACTCTATCAAGTCCCTCCTGTCTCTCTGCCTCTTTCTGTTTTGTAAAACCTGTTAAGATCTGAGAACGTGTTGTCATGTTATCCAGTGTTTCATCAGACTACATCCGATGTGTTTTTCTAATCCAGGATTGACTCAGATTAATTCTTTTTTTGGATCAAAACAGGCCCAATGCAGAGCTCTGTTGCGGTCCTAGGTTTGTGTTTTATGAATTAGAGATTGTCTAGGAGAACAGTATACCTCATACTGCTTCACTAAACTCTTGATATTGTTGCAAACAACTGAAAAATATTTTTCAAATGGAGCTCCTTTTCAAAGATAGAGGACTAAGTGTAGTGACTATAACATAGAGAGAAGAGAACCATATTAATTTGCTCAGTACTTTGTATCAGTTATTACAAGACTGAAACTGATGACATGGCATTATAACCATGCATAACATTACTATTTGAATGATGTGCCAACAAGATATTTAGATATTTCAGTCTGTCAGTGACAATTCTAAATAATATAATCTGGATTAAGAAATGGCAACATGTTTTAATAAATAATGCAAAAATACTCAGTGGTAGTGAACCCCACTGTAACTCCTACACATCTGTGTGTTAATTGGAGAAAAATGGCATCATGTGATCTGATAACTGCAGCCCAAGTGTTAAGATCTGTTTTTCTTCCTATAAAACCTTATGAGATTAACCAGCTCTCTGCTAAATCTGTAACAACTTTAATTTGCATTTGCCCAGTAGTCCTCCTTGGCCATAGCAACATAACTCTACTGTGACAGGACTCTATGAGATTGTCACATCACACCATATGGCCCTCGTAAATGTGGGAAATAAAGCACATAGGTGATGGCTTGATGTAGTATGCCACAGCTAATTGTACAACAGGTCCATGTCAACACTAAGCCGGATATATTTGAAAATACATCTTTTTTCCCCCCTCCGTTTTAGTCTTTAGTCATCCACACTAAGCTGGTGTTTTCCACCCACGAAAACTGAGCTTTTTGTAAATGGTCCTCAAGTTGTGTAAATCTGTGTCATGCCGGCTTTGTGTCAAGCTTGCGTTTTCGTGTGGATGGGGAAAATGGAGAATTCTCAAAATGATGAAGCAAAATCATCATATGATCTAGTGAGTTACATGTCAGTGTTTGGAGCAAATTGTTGAATTTTAATTTTTCATTTGTTTTCACAAATGGGTTGAGTGTGATGCTGTTATGTGCTAATCTAAGGATAGCCATGTGACAGATACCACGTGATGTGTAGATTAGGTGCTACATCACAGATTGATTTAGATCTGTTTCTATACATGGACCAACTTTTATTTTGTGGCAGCTGTGCCGATGTAGTGGCAGCATGCCACAGATGGGCCTGTATACGGGAAACACTGTGTCATGCTGAAAAGTTTGATTTGCTATGCCCTAGGAGGTAGAACCTGCTGTTCACAATCAACCTGAAAGGTTTTATGGTTCTTTTGAATCAGCCTGAATGGATCCATTTGCAGGTGACTTGTCTCCTTCTGTCATGTCTTAGAAATGAGTGGGAGCAAAGTGGGGATCTATAAAGCATTAAGCATACGTTTAAGGGTAACTCTGGTATTTTTCAGCTTGGGCCCTATTTTTCCACCTTTTGGGCTCAAAATGACTGATGGGGACAAAAAAAAAATTGGAATTGGTCCAGGACTGAGCTAAATTACTCATATTACAGAATGACCTGGGTTTAAGCTCCATGTCAACCAGCAACTTACCCATAAGTGCCCTTTAGCAACACAGAATCTCATAGTGCTATCGTGTTCCTGAAGTTAAGTACAATATCATCCTTCTCCCTATTTAATATTTTTCTTGCCTGCGATTTAAACTACATTATAGCCTACATGATTAAACAGGCCATGATGTTTTCATATGCTTGGTCCTGTCATTGTTTGCAAAAAATGCACGGGCCCAGCTCAAACCCTCATTCTAATTTAATAGCTCTTAGCAAAGCAAATTAAAAATTAACTTAAGTGAAGGTTAAGTAGGGGAAAATTATACTATAGGATTACCCTTTCATCCTTTTATGAAGAAGATGCTATTTTCATAAGCACTCTTAGTTCTGAGTATATAAAGCCATATCATTTTCTGCATTCATACAATTTAGGATTTCTTAGCATGGTGATAGAGGTCAGAGGAGTTGTACCTTGAGTAATTTGTCATGAAGTTGATGTCACTAAGCAGATGCCCCTTCTTGTTCTTTTGAAATGTCAATATGTAGGTGTTTGAATCTGGGGATTGATTGATGGCTGTCTGCTTAAGGGGTGAGGCTATCTGTTTTGGTATTTATTTTAATTTTCTTAGATTAATAAGGCATACAGACATTTTTCTCTGCCAGAAATATTTTGGAAAAAGATGAAAGACAAGAAATGAAAGGCAAGGTGGATGGATATATGTACACAAACCAAGATGGCAGCTTTACAGCATCTCAGATCTGTTTCATCAGTGATTTTCCTGGTGGCCATGCAGAATATTTTTTTTCTAACTTGCATGCAGACGTTTTCCAGACCGGCTCCTTTCTGATGCCCGATTTCAAGTGCAAGGCAAAATTAGCAAATGAGTCACACTCTCTCTCTCTCTTTCTTTCCCTGTCTCTCTCTCTGGTGCCTGTTGCCATGGTGATATGACATGCAAGCAGAGGAGGTCAGATGAGATGGAATGGAGGGGGCTGCTGGTGGTTGTGAAAGAGGGTGGGCCACCTAATAAATCAGAATTCCAACAACTGAATTTTTGAATGTTTTTGTCGCAATATTACACTGAAAGTAGCACATGGCTCTTTTGTCATAGGGGAAGTTTGCTTTTTTCCCCCCTTGCTGCCACAAGCATCATAGTGATACCTCACCCTCTGCAATACCTCTCCAGCATGTCAACTAGTTCCCTCTCTCGGCAGGCTTGCCCCTGTGAAATCAGACATAAATAAGTATTCTCTCTCATCTCACTGAGGGGAGTGTGTTACTGTGGACCCTACTACAGCTCTTGTGACTCAAATGAAAGGTAGCAGAGGCTATAAACTCTAATGCAAAACATTATATATTCATAGGCTCATCTGTTGGCTGAAATGGATCTTGTAGTCCACAGCGAGATCACCACAGCTTCTTTTTTTTTGACTCATCTTCAATCATTTATCAGGTCCTTAGTAGCACTTTGCTTTAACTTTATTTGCAGAATAAGACTGGTCATATTTTGTGACTGAGGACACTAGATTTTCTCTTTTACACCTGTAAGGCAAAAAAAAAAAAAAAACAGTCAAAACTTTAGATATTTGATTAATCTTTTAGCCATTAAAAAAAAAACTGATTTTTTTTTTTTTTAATTAGTAATTGACAATATCTTGGTTGTGACTTAACCTTCCTGTTATGTTCACATTTTTGAACATCTTTTATGTTTGGGGTCAATTTGACCCCTGCAGTTTAAACTTCCACAAAATTATTATAACTAAAATTGTTATCAAAGTTTATGTGTCAGGTACTTTGTTTCTTTGTTGATTACCTAAATAGCCCTTTAAATAAAACATAACCCCCATAAGATGAATGGCAATATTTGTAATGTTTGTGGATACTGAACATGGATGCCATGTTTCCAACATAAATGTGAATAATTACAAGCTATTATGTGACTGTTAATATTCTATGTCAAATATAGGCTAAAGATATGTGCTAAAGATATGCAAGTTTTGCTTTTATTAATTTAATTACAATGTCAGATGTGCAATTTCTCCTTTCTTTTGTAGAACGTAGGTCTGTGTTGCTTGATTTCTAAACTGCAGCCACCAGAACACTGCTTTTGTTAGGGGATTCACTTTGTTATTTTTTCTAACAAATATCAACAAGTCCAAAAACATTGTTATGCTCCGGCGTATTTTCTTGTCACTGTTGATTTATATAGTACAAACCAGTCGATTCCTCTAATTCCACCAATTGATCCATAACACAGCCCCATTTCGGAAGACTGTGTTGACAGACAAAACAGTATGTGGGATTCCTGAGATTCTTTGTTACAACATAAAACAAAATGAACATCCAGAAGTCTTATTATAGTCATAACTCAGTTTTCACCAACAGTGTCAGTACAACAGTCTCACTGTGGACCGCAGAACACATCCTGTTTATCCCCAACAATAAAATAAAACACAATCACCAATCAAGATTAACCCTCCCCTCAGCTCATTCAGGAGTGCTTGCAGAAGAAGAATACAGCATGGTCATTTTTACAGTGACCTATCATGAATAATGAAATTTACAAATACTTGATGTCTAGATTTGTATCTAAATAAACAACCTAGATATTATGCAACCATGCAAATACAAAGCACACCCATCAACAATCATGGTTATAAACAGTTATAAACAAGAAAAGATCACCATCCTAAACTGTTGTTTACTAGCATGAATTGCACCACCTGGGAGACACTGAACAGTCAATCATAAAATGACAAATTGTCTTTATTAATCAAAATATAGTTCCTCATACTCTGAACTTCACTACAAATATTATGAGTTTGGACATGCATGGATATAAACTGAATGTTGACCTGTTGGTGGAAGTAAAAGTCAAGAAACTTTTACCTCTATCTTTTGTAAAATTCACATACTGTGCTAAGAATAAAAAAAATGAATCAAAAACTTCGTTGGCATTTTTAGCCAGCCTTTGGCTTCTATGCCCCTTGTCAAACCTCTCTAAGCTGTATTTTGTGAAGACAAGCCCCTGCACTTGGGGTAGTTTAAGGTGATGAGGAGTCACAACATCTCCACTTGTACTGAACTGACCCACAGAAGACAAAGATCTTTAATCCTCTGTAATTCAAATGATCTGTGTCTCAGCAGAGAACATGAGCAGACCCGACACAAAAGCAAAGATTGTTCAAAAATGATCCTTTCCAGTACTAAATTTGTCATCAAAATAATTAAACTATTCTTGGAACAAACAAAAGGCACATGAACAAACAACTCTCCCTCTACCTCTCTCTGTTGTGGCTCCATTAGTGTGCCACTGGCAGGCTGTGGATCTCAAACAATTTTAACTCAGACAAGCCAGTTGGGTTATACTCAGTCAATTGTGGTTTCTTCACTAGATTAGGCATGCTGCTAAAGCTCTGAATGATATTGAAAACATTGTGGAATGAACAATCATTTAAAACAAATGATCATATAAAACACATTACTCATACTGTTTCAATGAAGGATCGGGGAATATTGCTATTTCCCACCTTGCTTACTTGTGGCTGACACCGCTGTAGAGATTTGGCCTACCATTAGCTAGTGTCAATTGGCTCGATTGTGTGTAAAATAGGTTTTCTACTGTGTCATAAGGCAGACTACCAGTATATGTTCTACCCCAATGTCTGGGGTACATTTTTTAGGTGAAAGCCATTGAGGAGGAGTAAATAATTGATACATAAGTCAAACACAAGGCAATGCCACTCTTTTTTCTTTTTTTTTCTTGACTCCTATGTTTGTATATTATGCTCGTGTACTCCGCACACCCTCATAAGTACATTAGATTAGTTGTGTGGAGCTTCATTAAGCTTTTACACCGTATGACTGTACAATACTCTATTAAAGGTTTACCCATAGACTATTCTAAAGGATTGCTATATCTCCAGACTAATACTCATCTACCACCCCCAAAATGTCATGTTAGTGCCATGTGCTTTGATATTTCAAGAGGCAAGTTATTGAAATGGTGAAGGCAAGCAGCCCCAGACTGATTCTTGCCATTCTCTCTTGAGACACATGATATCCTTTTAATTTCCAAACTTGCATATCATTGATGCGTCCAGGAAATGGTGAATGGTTTCACAGTCCTTTCTGTCAAATCCATTTCATCATGTTGGGGATCTGGCCTCCCTGAACCCTCAGCTGAAACTATGGACTAAGGTATCGTCTGTTGGCCCGAGGGCTCTGAAAATAAAGACAGTTAAACCGTCAAAACTCTTCCCTCTAGGTTTTCCAGCCGGCCTGTCAGAGTCTGTCAAATCAGCCGTCCGCTTTCCTGCCAGACCTCTCTCTGCAGGCTTTGAGAAGGAGAGAGAGTACTACGATGACTTTTTAGCTTTTGTTTCCTCCCTGTGTAATTTCTCTCCTGACCCTGTCCTTACAGAAACAAATCATCGTGGACCCCCTGGCGTTTAGCGAGGAGCGGTTCCGTCCCTCCCTGGAGGAGCGCCTTGAGAGCATTATCAGCGGCGCTGCCCTGATGGCAGACTCTTCGTGTACACGCGATGACCGCAGGGAGCGCATTGTGGCTGAATGCAACTCTGTGCGTCAGGCTCTTCAGGACCTTCTGTCTGAGTATATGGGCAATGTAAGTACTTCACCTTCCACATCATCTCCCTCACCACCACACCTCTACCTACTTCCTGTCCTCACACATTATTTTCTTTCTATGTAGATGCCATATTTCTCTCTTCTCTTATGTCTCATACCCCGCTTCACTGCTTACTGGTTGTTGAATGTGAAAACAGCATTCCAAGCTCTGCTCTTCTCTCAAAAATCTGCTTTGTTAACTTTGATATCAGCATGTCCTCTGCCTGAAAAACTTTGAAAATCCTTGGCCAAGATTTAATTAAAGGAGGTGACTCTGGCAGTAACTAGTGTGACTTTCTGGTGACCTGGGTACATTTTCTGATTAAGCGCTGACAACACTGCTGTTATTGATATAAAGTTTAGACAAACATTGTCATACCCACAAAGTCAGACTGCTGCTTATTGGCAATAGACCAGCAACAGTCTGCACTGACATGACATCATGGATAACAAGGTTACGTTAACACTTTTGGCTTATAGTCTTTACAAAACTGTTTGGATTATTTAATGCCACTTGATTAGTGTATGTACATCCCAAATATCATCAAATTATGATACCTTTGCATATTTACTGTAAACAAAAATATTTGTGGGGGATTGGATAGGGTTCATGATCAGTACCATTTACTCTGAATGGTTTCTTCACCAGATGGTGAGATTTCTTGCTTTCAGCACTTGGAACAAATCTCCTGTATCAGTGTGTGTTAGACAGTAACTTGGCACTTTATAGCTGTCAGAAGTGTAAAATTACCGAGCATTCGGATACAAGGTGAACATGAGTGCAGTGACGGACATTTCCCTTACGTGCCAGTTTGATTGGGCTCAATACCCTGCACTGACAACTGGCAAGGACGATTACTTAATCAATAAGCCATGACAGGCTGTGACATATTGAAATTAAATCACAGGAAGTATGGTGCACTGTCTCTCCAACACACAGCTTTTTGTCTAGTTGTTACATGAAGTAACTCAGGTCTGTCGATACAAGGGGTCAGGGTTGGTTTACCTGCTATAGTTTACTGCCAGTTCAACTAAAACCTGTTGTAGTTGCCTCTTATCTGTGCTCAG
This sequence comes from Myripristis jacobus, assembly GCA_900302555.1. Classification (NCBI taxonomy): domain Eukaryota; kingdom Metazoa; phylum Chordata; class Actinopteri; order Holocentriformes; family Holocentridae; genus Myripristis; species Myripristis jacobus. The sequence goes on along the minus strand of OMLB01063281.1, from coordinate 31,029 downwards.
TTCTCATCACCACGACTCATAATGGAATTAAATTGCCAAGTAAACCATACAGGGTTTGAAGTAAAGGCATTAAAACATTAATACGACTCACTGATTAAGACTGTTTTGAATGGAGTCATGCTGCCTATCTGAATGCATGAATAAATGCTGAAATAAAGCTCGTCAAAGAAAATTGCCTGTACATCTGTACAAATTGGGTAGCTTTCTGTTCTCTCTGGTGAAAATTTGACTTTAATATGCGTGTCACTTACAGACTGCCTTAAAGTTTGACAAAGACATGTTGGTACTGTTGCAGTTGATTAGTTGTCAAGAGGTCGATAAAAAGAAAGCTTTTTTAGGTAATTTTTGTTGCCTCATAAATTTGATAAATTATATACAAAGTAGTGATGCATGGTTTGCAGTTACCTCTGCGGACACTGCAGAACAGACTGGCTAGGTCATACAATTAACATTCTGATTATATTGTATTGTTTTATATCTGTGAAATAATACATCATTAATGAGGAAAATATTAATTACATTCTCCTCAATACAACACATAACAAAGAAATCATCTGGAAAGCTTTCACTTATGACAGAAGTTAAAAAGCAACAAGTCCATATGGGTGCAGGTCTCTAAATTGGAGAAAATAATTCATTTGGGTGGGTGGCGGGTTGATGATTTATGCGCACATGTGATTCAGGTGATGTCAGAGCCCATCCGTACATCATTAATACAGAAGGTCCGATCCAAGATAAATCCAGTCTTCTGGACTGGGCTGCTCCTGGGGCTATCTCATTTGGTTGTTTGATTTCTACTGAACAGATTTTAACAAACACTTCCAGAAAGCATTGCACTGCCTGTCCAATCACGTCTTGTGCACAGTATGCACTGCTTCCCTTCCTCAAAATCTCCACTCAGCCTTCCTTTGCTGTAGTAATTTAATTTAGCTTACCGTAGCTATGGCTCACTAGTACCTACTCCCGCATTGCACTGGCATGGGAGCCACACGCACTCTCGTGCATGTGGGTGGGTGCGATTTTGATGCGGTACTGAATCTCAGGTGTGTGCTTTTTTAGTTCAAATTTTTGATGAAAGTCTGCCCACACTAAAAAGCTACCTACACAAGCTTTAAGTGAAGTCCCCCCTCTCATCCATTTTGTTTGCAAGCTTTCTTTTTATTTTATACTTTTCCTGTCTCTGGCTTACTGCTTTTCCATGACACTGCTCTAGTCTCCATTGCGTCCTCCTTGCATTACATGTATCCTGGGCTTATTGCCCCCCTTTTTGTCCTCTGTTCTCAGTCTGCACTTTGGGGAGTCAAGACAGCTGCCATTGCTAAGGCAATCTTGTGGTGACTGTGAAGTTTGTTTTCCTATCGTGTATGTTAATTTCTACAACTGTCTTCACATTTAGCCAACTCAGCATGTGCATAGTTAAACAGCAGTATAGACTGTATTCTCCCAATACACATTTGTAATGCATGCATCAAGCCATTAAGGAACAGGATATTCCTAATCTCAGTCTAATTACACACAAAATAAACTATTAATCATTAAATAGGTACCATTATTCTTTGAAAATTGCAAATCAACAAAGTTACTGTGGAAGCAGTTGCATTTTTAATTACTTGTTGTTGTTTTTTTTAAAGGAAAGTGTGCATCATGTGCAGAGGAATGTTTTTTTAACTAATCAGTTAATCTTCCAGTCTTAAATTTCCAGTCTTGTAAGGATGAGTGCTTCCAGTGAAGGAGACACTGAGTTAGGACATCTTATTTTGAAATTTCATTATACATGGGTCAGTTTTTAGTTCATGCCAGCTGATATGGTTAAACAAATTATCTTTTTTACCTAATGTTTTTTTGTGGCCACTGAATTTTAGAGTGGCCATATGGCCGTTGATGCACAAATGTTAGCCTCTCGGCTTGCAAGAGAAAGTTTTGCTCATTTGCTAGGTTTGTTTTCTACCTGATAATAATAATTAATTTATGTCCCATCAACCTAAATGCCTGCATAATCACTGTAAAGATCTTGGGCTAATCCTTTTAAATAATCTCAGAGGAATTATTTAAACTGTCAGGGGTGTGCAGCTGTAATGTATCCTGTTTCATTCTGGGTGTTTCCATAATGAGTAGTTTGAATGCGCCTGCCACAGCTTCCCAGAGGGATCCTGCCTGTAAAACACAGCTTGTTGTATGAGCAAGGGTTGGTGTTCAGGGAGGAGCAATGTACCTTGACACTGTCATATTTCTCAGACATGCATTGTCGTCATATTTCCCCCGTTTTTCTGTCCCTCCACCATTCTGTGTATCTATCACAACATGTTCCTTCTCACCCCATTTCTCATTCAGCTGTTTCATTTCTCTTTTTGCTACATCAGTGTTTCACCACCCTCCTACTCTCCTCCCTGTAATTTAACAGAATTTCTTTATACATTTGATGACGGACAGTAACGACCCCGCCACAGAAATTTTATTACTGTGGTAATGCCTTCTTTCTTGCGGTCTACGCACTTAAACTTATCCTATTTTCTGCATGTTGCTGGCTAGTTTTTGGGTGTACAAACATCTGAGTAATACAGCTTGGCTTGTTTTATATGTGAAGCGTTAGAATGGTTGCATGTTTGTGGTGGGTTTCAGTGTAGGTAGTGCTGCATTTGTATGTTTTATGTCTGAAACATTAATGGGTCCACCGGAGTCACCAATGTTTTTCAGATGCAAATGAGGCAAACTGATCACTGATGAAAGAGGCTGGTTTTTGTGCTTGCCTCCGCATTACAGCACACTGTGTTGCTCAAGTCCCTGGCCTTTGTTTTGGGTCCAGATTGACAGTTTTCACTTTTCCTTTGCATCAGAGCTAATGTCATGGCATTAATATTCATGCAATACCTAGGGCACAGTGGAGAAGTATGGAAACCTTTCAATTAGATTTGGTGAATAGATGAAGCCTCTAGGTTGACCACATTTTGACTGGCTGTATCAAATGGCGTTTTGTTTTTACATAGGATTGGGAAAAGAGCACATTCCTAACTTTAAAAAAAAAAAAAAAAAAATGAACTGTCCCTTTTTGACTGGAGCTGGTGTGGTTTCTCTCCATAGCTCTATGAAATTCATTGGTCACAAAATGAGTATGATTGCCCACAAAAGACATGTAATTTGACTGTGCCTCACCTAAAAATAACCCTGCTACAGAGAATATATTACTAGCCCATGGCAGGCTGAATTATATATAAATGTCATATGTCTCCTAAATTAACATTAAATTCTCTCTCAATACAGACCTGTCCATGGTCAAGCATTACAGCCATGGTTTGTGCTTATTGCTCATCTTGAATGCTGACAGTTTATTTTAAGGCTCAAGCCATCCATGCATCGACTTAGGGTTGCTTCAAAACAAGTTTTCTACTTCATTGGGTCCCTCAATGCCACTCAAAGGCTTGCATGTCTGTAGAACTTAGAATTACAGTGGAACAGAGATCTCAGTACCACAGCGATGGTGAGTGCACATGACAGGGATTTGGCTGCTCATTCAGTCAGATGAGGGAAACGGATGAAGGAAGCGATATGTCATTGTTTACCTCATGCATTTATTGCCCTACCATAGCCCTTCATAGCTGACGTGTGGTCATAGGAGTGAGCCTTCTTTAATGTTGACCTGATCTCTTAAACCAGTGATACAGTGTGATTAGCTAACCTGGCTTTGTCTGTGAGTAAACTCGACAAAGTTTAAAAATAAAAAGAAGTCCTTATCATCTTGTTGCGGATACAATAACTGTCATTTTCAGGAAGATCTGCCAAGATGCAACGAAAGATGTAATTTCATTTTGAAGAGAAGGTGTCACCTGAAAGACTTCATGAAGCTAGAGAAGATAAAATGAGTCTACAGTTGACCATGATCACATCTTGGGTGTATATGTAGCCTGATTGGAGTGTTTGGCCTATACATTATGTTTATTATAGAGGAGGCAGTGTAGCTCCACAAGACTGTATGCTGTCATTACAACATATGGGTTTTCACTCACAGCTGAGGCTGTTGGATAGCCTCCTAACCCACTCTCTTTCCCTCCCTCTCTCCCTTCCCTTCTGCTTCCTCATTCCCTCTAGCTACTAGATATACTTAACCCCTTCTCCCTTATTTTTCTCCTCCACTTTTAGTCACACTCATGCTACATCCTATTAGTGATCCTTACCCCTCTACTTTCCATCATTTTTTTTTTTAAATAAAAGGTTTCAAGGGTTTATACTTTCATGGTAATTCTGGCACTCCAGAGAAGTGGTTTCATGTGTTTATATAGCTTCATCTTTTTAAAAATCACCCTTGTGTTTAAAAAGCAAACAAACAATATTAATGGGTAAGAGTACTTACCAAAAAGCTTGATTTTCTTCCAAATTCTTATATAATCTGAATGCTGCTTTATTATAACCACAAGGTCTCTGACAAAGCTTATTATGATATCAAACAGCTGCTGGCAGAATTTAACCATTTGCCCTCACGTTTTTTGAAGACGTCACTGACAGCCTCCAAACATTTAATTTCTAATTATTATATGATAGAGAAATATTGCCTTTGTGAAATGTTGTGTTCTTCCTAACATCATTTTCTCCAAGGTGGTAGAAGAGGCTGATGCCTCTTCACCTGCTGCCTCACACCAAGACAGCTGCGATAGAGAAGTTTACTGTCACTCTGTAGTGAATTCATCTTCTCTAGCCCTCATCTGGAGTGCTCTGAAGTTTGCTAAGTGGCAATATTTTGTATCCTTGAATTAGACAATAGTGCACATTAATCACAATGTGAGACATGTGTGGCTACCCTCTGATAGTGGGCATGATTTAGACGACCTAGAGAAAATCTTGCTGCTTTCAATGTTGACCTATGGGAAGGCTTCTGTTGGTGAAGCAAGCAACAGGTGTTGGGGTTTATAAACACCACAGGCTATGGAGCATCAGTGTTGTGTGTTGACAGAGCCACAAGATCTGCAGAACTAGAAGTCATAAGTGAATTAAAAGAGCAAAAAAATTACTGTACACTTACTAATTCCAAAGAGGGTGAGCATTACTGACCCACATGTCAACAGTAGTTAGAAGCCTGGCAGGCAGTAACGGTTAGCTGGCCGCTGACCTCAGTGGACAGCCTCAGCAGATAAACAATTTTTGTCAATTATAGTGTATTTATAGTCATTTAAAAAATTGAATATTACAGTACAGAGTAATTTCCATGACAACAGGCTGAATGTGCATATATATGGCACATTCATGGGCAAAGTGGCAATACCCTTGGTTGAAATGGCTAATAGGGAGAGGCTGTCTTATGAGGCTTTCCTTGAAAGTGGCAAAGGCCTAAATGTGCAGAAAATGATGACAGATTACTGTGGTAACCTCAAATGTATGGCAAATTAGGCCCCTTTTCCACTAGTAACTACTCAGCTCGACTCGGCTCGACTCAGCTCGCCTCTACTCGCCTCGACACGGTTTGGTTGGTTTTCCATTACAGTTGAGTA
>OMLB01063281.1:7495-25532 GCA_900302555.1 Myripristis jacobus | reverse complement strand
GGGCAAAGTGGCAATACCCTTGGTTGAAATGGCTAATAGGGAGAGGCTGTCTTATGAGGCTTTCCTTGAAAGTGGCAAAGGCCTAAATGTGCAGAAAATGATGACAGATTACTGTGGTAACCTCAAATGTATGGCAAATTAGACTTTCTCCCTTCTTGTAGACAGTGGAACATCAGCACTGGATACCAACACTGTGCTGGCTCTCCTAAAAATGCCCCGATACACTAATACAGTGTTATCACATTGTGACATTGTTATCAACGTTGTCACTATTAGCACTTTTCCACTAGCACCTACTTGCTGGCTCTACTCGGCTCGACTCGGATTAGTAGGTACTAAAATAGTAACTGGTACCAGGTACTACCACCTAATGGAAAACCTTACAAACTGAATAGAGTCAAGCCAAGTGGAGCCAAGTAGGTGCTAGTGGAAAAGCACCATATGTTATGTTACAGAGTAAATGACGAAACACTAACTTTCAATTCATGCTTATTCCAGTGTTGCATTTAGTTTTCTGTTAAATTGCTGGTTTGTTAAGAAAAGAAAAACATGTGAAATGTGCAATGTTAACAAGCTAAGAAGATTACACTTAACTCCAACCACAAAGCATGAAAAAAAAAACATTAAAATGAGATAAAAAATGTCAATGTTGTGAAAGTTTTGTCAAGTTGTTAATATCGTACTCGCTAATGGCAACTGAGTATTTGGACTTGGCCTAAAAACAGTGGTATTGGTGCATCCCAAACTATCAATCAGCCAGTCAGTTTTTATTTATATAGTACATCAACAAACAAATAAAGCCACTCTCTTTAACTTGTGATTGGAGTTGGTTGTGTTTACCTCAGCACGGCCATGTAGCATGACCTTAATTATTCCATAGTCATGACAGTTTCACACGGCACATGTTGAGACTAACCACTTCAGCCACATTTTATTAATTATGCATCTCAAGTTCCCAGCATCTGTCAGGCTGTTGTGTCGAGCAGAGTGAGGAGAGGTTACTTCGACATATTAAAACACTGACATTTAAATTGCTTCAGAAGTCCATTAATTACCTGCTGGTTCTAGATGGAAAGAACATGTCTGACCGCTGCTATTGCATTGCAGAAAAAATTGCAGTGGAACATGTAGTTGCTCATTTCTTTACCTCACTCTTCCCTTGTCTTTCTGCCCCCATATCTCAATACAGACCTCCCGCTGTGCTCTCTCTACCATTTCTCATACACTTTCTTTCTCCCTGCTGAATCTTGTCTCCTGTTTTCTTTCTTTACAATCTCTTTGCCTCCTGCTTGTGCCCCGCTCTCTCGACAGCCCACTCTCCCCCCTACTCTCACTGTCTTTTTGCCTTGGGCATCTACTGTGAGTGGCAGAGTTTTGCTTTATCCCTGTTCCTCTGTTCTCGCACAGTTGCCTCTTATTCAAAGCATGTTTTAGCTCGAGTGGATCATCTACCTTGCCTCCCTGGTTCCATTGTGAGGTATGTCTTGGTTAGGTCTAAACCAGCCAATAAAAAGATAATTGGTTTCCAGTTATAGCAGCTGTAGCCCCCATTGTCTTCCTGATGTGGATGCTAGGAGCATTTACAAAATGTAACATTTGGTCAGGGATTCTGCTGGTAAAATCCTTGGTGCCATGCCAAGAATTTAAATGTAACAAAATAGAAATGAGGGCAAAATAAAAAATATTTTTTATGTGGAAAAAGAAATCCCCATTTCCAACCACATCTGCCCAAGATGGGTTTCAAACCCGTTCTATCCTCCATTTTACTGTAACAAATCCAGCCTGCACCTTTACTGTGCAGTTGACTAGCCCATTGGCTATTCGATTTTTGATTCTGCTGCAGGCCATTGGAAAACAAGAAATGACCTAAGTGGGCTAAATGGATTTTCTTTAGGTTGTCAGCAAAGCAAAATACATCAAAGCCTGATTTCCTTTTTTCATTTTGTGAAATTACAAACGGAGATTGACAGCAGACCCCCTTCTTAATTTTGCGTTCTCTTCCAACGTATCTTTCATCATTTGAGTTTTGCGATTGTGCTGCAGGAAATTGAAAAATGAGTAACAACCCAGATGGACTCAAATGGATTTTAGTTTTGTTACCAGCAAAGTAGCATAAACCAAAATCTGTTGTGTTTTCTTTTTTTTTTTTTTAATCAAGCTAGAAAGGGAAAGTGGCAGCAGACTCCTTTCTTAATTGTCTGTCTTCATCCATGCATGTTTAGGTAGTCATGTTTTTGTCTTCAAGTTATTGATGTAAAAATGTAAATTCCGTACACGAGTCCAGTTGAAACCTGGAGGTTACGCAGTACGTTCTGTCCTTTCCTCCTTGGGACATGGAAGTTCCTATCCTGCTGCATGTAAACCAGATGAGTCTGCATCTGCTCTTTAAATATAAGTCATGAACGACTGGTATGTCGCACTGCTGCTAGCTGGGGTTGTTGGACAGCTCTGGCATGGAGATTCTTGACCTGAATTGCTCCTGAAGCTCGGTGAGGTGTGCTCGGTGTGATTTGTGCAACTGACTGCGATAGCAGGGTTCCCCCCTATTTTGGGACACAAAATAATCTTGACAAAAAAAAATCTTGTTGTTGTAGTCACCCTCATTTCATCCCACCCCACACTGCTTCGGTACTTAAATGTCCAGTGGTTGTGATTATAGGTCTATGACTGGGGAGGGAATGACAGAATTTATAGGAATTATTGAAAATATATATATTTTTTTAAAGTAATTGTTTTACTTCTTGCAGTTGTGGAAAAAGGTTCAAAGGGAACAGCCCTAGTGTGCTACTAGTGTGAGAGCAGTCAATTTATCTCGTTGTAATCTCATCTAAATGCATAATTAAAACAAATTACACCACACACAATGTAACAGGGGAAAGATTTAGTGTCCCCAAGGCTTTGCGTATATTTACGGCCTCCATAAAACACTGTACTGTCAGTAACAGCCTGTCAGGCGGCTTTTCCCAGACCTGGCCCTTGATCTCTTGCTGTTGAAGTCTAGCCTTTTTGATTGGCTTTCCTGGCAGGTAGATCAGATGCGCTTCCCTTGCCACAACAAATACAGCAGGCTAAGAACTGCTATGGCTTCTAAATATGGAAACTGAGTGACACCAAAACTGAAGTCAAGCTCTGCCCTTTTTCACAGTCTTAAGGGTGAATGAACTGAACTTATGGGACAGACATACAGCTGCACTGCTTTTATGAGCTTGATCCTGCTGCTTTTAATAGTATGTGGATAACAGAGGAAGTAACGTTTGTCTCTCTCGGTTACTACAGATGTATTTAGTATTTAAAGGTAACATGTCAGAGTTAGCTCTGTCTTTCCTCCTTGTGTGGTGTGAAGCGCAATTTCTTGTCGTAAGTTAAGGGAAGTATACAATCCTGATAAGGGAAGTATCCAATTTTCCTTGCAGCCAAACAGGCCCTGTTTTTGCTCCCAATCTCACCGATTTCCCCAAAACTTCCTTTTGTGTACACAGGGTAGTTGTGTCGCTATACAACGCTAGTTTTCTATCCCTTTGTTTGCAGTTGGAGTTTGTGTCTTACTCTGAGAAGTAGTTTAGAAGGTCAAGTAAAACTGGAAATTCTTGAGATAACCCTTTGCATTGGTAAGAACAAGTCTTTTATGGTTTCACACACTCCAGCTACATAACTTGCTTGTGAAAAACAAAGTTTTCAAACAGTGTCCACATAACGCACTCTACATCCAAAAATGTTGCACATGCATCTGTTTCCATTTCTGTTTCATTGGATGGACAGTGAAAAATTATGGGGAGTGGGGCTTTTGCACAACAAGGGTGTCAGGTTGGATTTAAACCTAAGACATAGCAGTTACATTGCCACATTACCACAACAAGGACAGAACGGTTTCGTTAGAAGGGGGTACTTTTAAAATGTCCATATAATGAAAATTGTGAAACTTGTAAAATAATAACATACTGCATAATCTATGGTATGTATTTTTTACTTTTCTCATCCACCTCCCACATGCAATCTTTTAAAACAAGGCTATTCAAATTACAAATTCAGTTAGGCCAGATTTTAAAACCAGGAAATGGAGATGGGCCAGACATGTCCAGCAGCATATTTTACGTTTTTTAATGTTTTTGGTAATGACACATTTTAAACAAACACAAATTAATGTAGTAAAAAATATCAATTTTTTATTGTTTCACTTTTGAATAAAAAAAAGTCACATATCTGACCCAGGCACAAGACAAAGTGCCGAAACAGAAAGCTATCAATGCAGAGACATAACAAATGGCAACAACAGTAACCAATACAAACGCGCACACACACATACACACCGCAGCACCTTCTTCTGTACACTGAAGGAACATAACTAATGCATAAAATTTATAGTGAACGAGTGCTGTATGAGTGCAAGCTGTCTCTATGTTAGTCTTTATGTCACCTGCCAAGGGACTACAGATGAAAAGTAGTTGTTTTTACTAATTCTGGCATATTTACATGGGTGTATCTCTCACACTAATGTTCATAAATATGCATTATCCCTATTAAATAAACCAATAAAATAAAATAAATCACCACTTCGAGTGTGATGACTTTGTTTTGTGTCACATGAGAAAACGTTGATTTGTGAAAGAGTTTCTGTTTGGTGGAATATGTTTTACATGCTGGTTTTTCTTCCTTATTGCTTACAGATATTAGACCACATTTTCAGTATTGTAGGCTAACTATGTAGGCCAAATGCTTCCTGATCCTGATCCATTAAATCTCTGATAGCTAGTCATACATAGCTGTGCCAGTAATAAATATCATTACCTAGTGAAAATGCTGAGAGTCAGTCTTTACAAGCAGTATTCTGTGTGGCATTTCAAAGCCATTGGTAGTTATTGTTAATGGGTGTGACCTTATTGAAATGTCTTGAGTTGTTGATTTATGTGCCTGGACAGGGTTGTTTTGTAATGCCACAGATTTATGTCCTGTCGCTCAACCCTGCTTTGTCACTGTGCGTTGTCTATATGTGGGGAGGAATTTGAACGCTTTGTTGACATATGAGGCAGTGTCTTTGATGTTGCTGGTGGCTTTGAATAGTTTTCCTGGTTTGATAGGATATTTGTAGGGCTGCAACTAGTGAATATGTTAAGCGTTGATTAAGCGGCACCTATTTATTATTATTATCGGCGTTTTTTTAAATTTGATTAATTGATTCATCATTTCATTCGTAAAATGTCAAAACTTATTATTTAAGCAGTAAATGATAAGTTTTATGTTGTCTTATGATTGATTGGCTATGTGGTGTTTTATATATCAGTCTGTCAGTCTTATTTCATACAAAGGTCTCTAACTGAAGCATTGCAGTTCTTTTGTGAATAAAATGTGAATTTTTGTGCCCGCACAAAGTCGACTCGGATGCAGAAGTTGTTTGTTTGTATTTTGCAATGACATGAAACTGAGAAAATGAAGTCAGTTTTGGCATTCATTTTATTTTGCTAATTCCTTTTATCAGTCTTGAAGCTGGTTTATCTTCATGATAATTCTGGTCACCATGAGTGTAAGCCCTTTTCCAGTGTGTCTTTTCTCACCGAAAACATCCTGTGGCTTTTTATGTGTTGTTACCATAGAGGCAGTGATTGTGTGATTTATTTCCCTAACTGTAGGTGTTAATTTTGTTTTCATTCAACACTAAACAGTACTAAAAACAAGTTTCTGTGGTGGCAAACTGTCTATGACATTTGGTGAATTTATTTAATACTGAAACAAGGGAGCACAAAACACTGGCAGCGTACCTGTATCAGTGGAGCATTGTCAGACAATGCAAAAATAAACAAAATATCTCCCAGTACTAATATGATGAGATCAGTTTCACTCAAAAATCTCAACATAGTCTTTACTTGAACCCCCTTTCTGTTAACATTGGAGATGCTGCCTTGAAAAGCTGTTCTCACCAATTGTTGATCTTCTGTGGTTACATCCTGCCTTATTTCAAGTCTCTTAGCAGAGCATAGCGTTTCTTTTTGAAGGTGATTTCTAGGAATGGAATGATAATAAATGAGCACAATAAAAAAAAAAAAACACAATGCATCTATGAAATTCCTCCGGCTGCAGGTAAACACATGAAAAACAACAGGAATTTCAAAGTGGAGAAGAGGCTGTCTGGAAAATGGGCTTAACAGTCAAAATTATGCTTCAAGATGGGAAAATAACAGGAAGAAAATAACAGTTTGCATGAAATGCAATGAAAATACGTCTTGTGTGGTTTTGCCTCTTAATTCCCCTTTATGAATCACCTGTAGCCTCGGAGTGGACAGTCAGGAGCTGTTCAGGAAGCAGTATCCTTCAGCTGTTTTACATTCTTTTCAAGGATGCCTGCCAGCATCTCAGACCTTTTCTGTGGCAGCCAAAGAGAAGCTATTTTTAACTACAGCCTGATCTGGAGAATAAAGCCATTGCTCATTGCTGTTGTGTAAGACAGTGGTTCAACTAGTATGAAGTGGCACATTTGTGTGCTTTGGAGTGAGCACAGGTGCTTTTTAAAATTTTGCAATGATTTGTGTGATTACCTTCATTATAATGGAACCAAATTGGATTTTTATTACACAATGTTTCCAGGTTTATGAATCCTGTTTATTACAAAGCACATATTTGCGTTTGCCTGCTCTGCGTGTATTACTCTGAGAATTTATGACCGTTTCACATAATCAGTTACAAGGACTTAACAATATCCTCTAGCATCCGAAAAAAAAAAATCTGAGACATGGTGATAAGATCTTTGCACATACACTGGGGCTCTGTTGTTGTTTGTATGAAAATGTAACTGCATTTACTTTGGGTGCCCCCTGCAGATAATGTATTGATGTTTTTTTCACCTTGTGAACCTATTTCCATTCTCTATTTCCTGTTTGTCACAATGGAATACCCACTGACATTTCACCAAGCCACATCTCTGTGCATTTTATCTTGGCTGAGATCTGACATTAAGGAGAAAGCCTGAAAGATCAAAAGAGGAGGTGTGTACAGGGACAGGAAGGGTGAGGGAAAAGAAACAGTTTAGAGTCTGTCATGAAGATTTAGTATATCAGTTAGTAAGTCAGGGAAATAGTTAGTTGACATGGAAGGTTATTCTCCCAACAGTGGAGATATTTTTTTGTTTTGTTTTAGATAGAAATGCATAATCATCTGTATGGCTTAGGTTTTAAATTAATTGTAAGTTGTGCTCAATTGAGGAAATTGTTGAATTGTCATCAGATAGAAAAAATCAAGTAGTTGATTTTCTTTTTTTTTTGTATAGAAACTCTGTAATTTTGGTGCTGGGAAGAGGTAATTGGAAAAGAATTAGGAATAACACAACATTGTTATATTGGTCAGTATTCAGAGGGGAAACTTTGTCCCCTGTCCTGTAACAGCAGACTGATGTTACTGACACTTTTGATTTATAGCATTCACCTATGATCTTTATTTGCAACAAGATGTGATGTATCCTACACCATGCTCTCTCTCATTCATATTAATGAAATAACTGCGTACAGAGTATCTGTGAAGGACTGAATGCTGCTTCAGGTATAGCTCTTGTAGGTCACTGTTTGGCCAAACCTGTTCAGTGTTTATTTTGGAGTACTTTTTAATCTGTCCCAAGTGATTGTACAACTATTTTTGCTCCTTTTGCACCTTTAGGATGTGCTTTTAGACACTGGTTTCCTTTTCACCTTAATGTGGGGTGGTCAGGTTGACTTAAAGCAACTCTGAAGGTCAGTGATTGCTACAGTTGGCACGCTAGGCCTTGACTGTGATATAAAGTGTCTCTGACAAAAGGTTATATAAAGAAAGATGGCAGAGTTCTCCATCGATTGGGGGGCAAAAATGAAAGTAGCTTTATATTCATTTGCGGGATAATTCACTTTGTCGAGAGCTCGGCAGATCCCTTGTTGCTAGTGCTCAGTACAAATGTCACCTCAGGTCTCTTGATGCGAATTGAATAGATTCCAGCTTTGTTTTCAACTTGGCTCATTGGTTCCACAATTGATATGTGAAACACTGCCTGGGTTGGCTGGTTGGCCAGAACATTGTTCTGGTTAACAGCTAGTGAGTGGTTGTTTTGTCATCATGTTCCATGTTAATAATTGCCATGTCTCAGTGACAATGGCTACATTGCATATTTCTTATTAGTACCACACTTCTTTTTAATTTTGATCTAATTCCATGTGACTGTGAAAGTGTTGGAAAACTTAGACCATTCCCCTGATTCTATTTTAGTCTGAAAATATTACTCCTGCACTCGATGCCGGTTTAAGCTCACATTTGTAATCATTGGCTACACATCTGTATAGTTTGACCTGTCCCAAATTTGTGATACTGTTCTAATGTACAGAAAAGACTTAAAAGGTAACTTTCTTACAACCAGGATGGGTCAGTAGCACTAGCTAATAAAATATTAAGTTCACAGGGTGCAACAATAACCACAATACTGCCATGTTGTGGTATTAAGATTTTTTGCAGTTAATTATGAATGCCAAGATATCATTTTAATTGATCACAACAAGCACTTTGTTCTGATTTTCTGTCTCTATATGTCATTCTTAACTGGCTTTCCTTGCAAAGCAAGGTTTCTCAGTAATTTGGCAATATAAATCTACAAAATAGGGGAATGGTTGGTCTTTGTGCAATTAAAGTTTACAGAGGATATGGGTCTTAGCTCTGAATGTCATTCCATTTTTTGGACACATTTTGTCTTTAACCGAAATGGCAGAGCACAGGCAGGCAGTCTAGATGAAGCAGCATGCCGTAGTTGGGGGATGTCAAAAGATCAAGCATGTCAAGGCCAAGTCTTTGATTAACCTGTCGTCTATTTGCTGAACTAGGACTATCAACTGGCAACATTTCAACTGCTTGACAACAAATGTGGCATCTAGTATTTCTAAAGGATTAATTTTCAAATGCAAAGTAGTTTGATTTGTGATGCATAGAATTTTACAACACATGGCACTACACTTTGAGCCCTCAAATATGCCTTTGAAGTTCACTTGGGAAAGGATAAAGTTTTTTAAGGAACCATAAGAGGAGCAATGCCAAACTTTATATGAACTTTGCATTGGTAAACTGTAATCAAGTCTCAAAGTCTCGAGCAACGTTTTGTTTTTTGTTTTTTTATATCTAAATTGATGGTAAGATGAATGTATGGTATGGTATGATAAAATGAATAATGTTGAAGCAAGTTTTTAACTGTAGTGTCAACTATTCTAAAGGCTTATTCACATGAAGGCCCAGCTTAACAAGAGGACAGGTCAACGGCTGAATGGCCCACTTTGCATTCAGTCAGTCAGAATGTGCTTAGATTGTGTTTGCCTGTTAGCATGGCCATTTAAGCAGATACATAGTCTGCTTCCCAGGAATACACATGGTATTTGTTTAGGTTCATTTCAGATTATGTATATTAAACAAAACATTTTTTGTAAGTTTTTCTTATATTACAGGCTGCTTGGTTTTTTAGCTGTAGGCCTATGGATTGTTCTTTGATTGATTTGCAACTATCTGGCAGATTTTCTTTTTATGCAATTTCAAATGCAGCTCTTCTCAGCAGAAGCTGAACATTCCCAATTTTGGCTGTTTAACATGGTGCTGAAGAATGGCAGAATGAGTGTATGCACATTTGTCCACCTGCTCCTCTTGTCTCCTCTCCTCCTTGTCTCCTCCTGTATCAGTGAAGATGAAGTATTGAAACAAGAGCTTTGTTATCCTGTTATATTTTGTATCTAAGAAAAAAAAAACATCTAATGCCAAGTTTTGGTTTGGCTTGTTATGGCCTTGCCTTGGCTTTGTATTAATGCGGAATAGAACATTTTGAGCTGAGGATTCACTAGTCTGATATCCAGTATCACAGTTGGGCCAGATTCTCCTGAATTGTTAATTTTTGGGGTCTATATTAGCAAATTATATGAATGCATTTTCTGTGTTTTTTTTTTTTTTTTTTTAAGCAAATGTATGCGATTGTATTGTGTATGTTTTTTGGAGGAAGATCGAAGATTCAGTTTCACAGTTATGGCTGCCATGGTGTGGCTGAATGCAAGGTACACTGCTGGAAAGGGGACGAAGCTGTGGGTGGAAGTTTTTTTTTTTTTTTCTCACCTCGATTCATGGACATGACCTTTACACAAACTTAACGTAATACATTCACTGGTAGAAAACATACAGCAAACTGCATTGCACAGTTACCCTCTTACTGTGATGATAGTAAATAAGGATGCACTCAAAAATAAAGAAACTTGGGTTATTGGATAACATTGCAACAAAAATCACTTATTCACAGTGGCACATGCTAAAATGTACAACCTGGTGATGCCTTGTGTTTATTAAGACACACTTGACCATGTACAAGTGGTTAGAAGTAATCATATCTCTATGATCATTTTCAGGAGTGTCAAGATTTTTTATTTTTTGGAAATGCCTTGTAAACTTACAAACCTTTGTAAGGTGGATTGTACGATTGTCTTAAGTTAAGCGCCTTTTTGGAAACAGGGCCAGAGTTTTAACCTGCAGTCAGTTATTTTTTTTGTGTGGATTTTAGACAGAGAATTACATTGGCTTGAAAGTAAGATGGACTCAGTGAATTGATCTGTGATTATTGTTTCAGTGCTGAGACCTCATTGGGAGGCAGGCCACATGTACGCATGGTTCAACATGCACACACAAGTGCACACACAGACACACAGCTCCTGCGCTCAACAGATGGGCAGCTTTCCAATGTCACTGACCTTGGCAACAGGAAATGACTGTGTTCACAAGGCACGAATTAAATAACAAAGGAGAAAAGGAATTGCTTTGCTTTCATTATTGTATCAAACAGATACATCACAATGAAAATACATCAAGCAGATGCCCATTATCTCTTTTCAAAATTATACACAATTTCTCCTCTGAAGGAGAGAGCCTTATTGTAGTGGGAGTCATTTTTCGAAGCAGTGTAGAAAATATTTAGCGTATATACACCGTAGCATTTGCAATTTATACAGAGGTGTTATATAAACATTTCAGTAGGATTGTTTTATCAACAGAGACAAACGGATGTCCTTATAACTCAGATATTATTCCTAAAGGGCCTTTCACATAGCGCATGGTTTGGGCAGCACTCTGTGCTGGGTACAGCGCTGGGTACTGCGCAGACTGGTGCAGAGTAGGGCGCCAAGTAGGGTGCACACATGTGCGTTGTGCACGTATGTGGTGCTGGTTGCTATGCGACCGATACAGACGCTAGGAAGTAGTCAGTCATCTAGGTTTCTAAATACATACACCTCCTGTCCATTTAGAAAATCATTTGCTTCAGTTTACAACAGAATTTGCCTATTGTAGAAAGGAAAAACATCATATCTCTGCCAGTTTTTAAACACACCTGGTATTCCCAAATTGTGGGATATCTCTCTCCATGCCTGGGCTTTCTTAACGAGATCCTGGTATGACTGAAGTCTAGTGTCCCACAGCTCTGCACGCAGAGAGACCGCCACAATGATGCTTTCCTCCATTTTTGGTGTGCCTTTCTTCCAAAATCCGCCTATTTTTTTCTGATTACAATATTCTTTCCTATTGGACGCGCCGAGGAGACGTCACAGGGTGCTGCGCCCAAGTTGAAAATTTTCAACCGTCCTTGGTGCAGAGCGGTGCGACCTCGCGCCCCACGATCACATACACAATGAATGGCTGTGGCGGCTGAGGTCGGCGCCGAGCGCGTGCTATGTGAAAGCCCCTTTAGGAATTCCTTAGGATGTTGAAGAGCCATAATACCTTTATAAAAACTGACTGCTCTGTGACATTACCTTAATTGCTATTAAATGAGAAACAACTATTTTACTTTTGATTTCACAAATAATCCTTGCCTTAAGGCAGGACTCGTGAGAATAGTTACACTCTTGCATTTGAAACCGGTAAGGGACATTGAATATTCATATCCTTTGACATTCCTAAAGGTTCCTGAAAAGCCAGAAGTGATGTTCTTACTGATAAAACTAAATCTGCTATAAGTCTTTGAGGAAACTTTTCATAACTGTCTGATTAACCTTCTATCATCTAAATTATGGACATAATTCACAGGAGAATATTACTGAGACCTTGTTTGTCTGTTCTTCATAGAGGCATACAGTAAATGGTAATGTAACTGAAGTAAATACTGGCCTTGTAATTATGAAGTCTAAATGAGGTATTTAGTGGTATTTGGCCAGTTAAATAGTGGGAAAATAATAAAAACCCTGATGCACTGAATGAAATCATGATGCATTGAGAATGGTTTTATAATTGAATCATAACCTTATGAATAAGACAATTAAGCCTCTTCTGATTCCTACTTCTAATATTGTACATTGTGAAATTAGAAACCGCATATTCTTAGCGTGACTGAGGAAAATTACATAATGCCCAGTCTGTAAAAGTCTATAAATTGTGTGAAATAAAAATTTGGTTTGAAGAAATGCATAATTTCCTCATTATTAAATAATATTGACTATATTTAATACCATGCAACTCAGAAAACAAGCAAAAGGTCAAAAGGATGTAATACCTCCTGACCTACAATAGTTTATCTACATAGATATTATCTTGTTACAACTACATGGATCTTTTTTGGAAATTCCTCCTGCTCTTTTTTTTTGAGTATCCTTGTTATCTTTTAGCCCTTTTTAGTATATAGTCTTAATGTATCTTTGTAGGGAAACCTTGCCAAGAATTTAAAGGATCTAATGCTAATGCCTTTGGGAAAAAAGCATAAAAAAGCTTTGGTGTAATTTTGGGGTTACATATTCTCCTATCAAACTCACATGTATTTATAGTTTTTAGTCACTGTTTACAGTCTCAAGGCTTTACAGGCCCACAGTTTATAGAAAACAAAAACATATGTGGAGAGAAATTGAGGAAGGATCTCCAAGAGAGATTCTGTGACAGTATGAACAGGCTAATAAACTGGTATACTACAATTAGTTCAGTGGTGATAATTAACAAATTTGTAATTAAATATTGTCAGCATTTTGAGACCGATGTGTTGTTCATTAAAATGTGTGGAAAAAGTTCTCTCACTAGTCTAAATTGTCATCCAGTATTTCTTTAATTTGTGTCCTAAGTAGTGTTTTTATTGAGTACTTACTTGTGGGCTGCACTGGTCAGTATCTTGCAAAATAGCCTTTAAGAAAAGCCATGACAGAAATTGTGATCTATCAAGTTGATTGTGACACTGCCAGAAAAAAAATGTGATAATTTTGGCCATATTGCTCTGGCCATTTCTTGTGATTTCACTGGCCAGGTAATATAGAATAAACAGTTTTTTTTTGGAAAATGTCACTATTAGTGTTCTAGAAATAGGTAACTTTGTAATATTTGTCAAGACAAATATTAACCATTGATTAGTAAATGCTCAGTGTTTAGCGAGATTTTTCTTCTCATTCGTAGTTGACACCTGTGACAAATTGCACAGTAGAAAATGGATGCAGCCTCGCCAAGCTTGGCACACTCTCCCCCTCACACTCTCAGGAGGAGTCCAATAAATAGCTGATGGACAAGGACTTTTCTTCTGTTGCCAGTATTTGGAGACACTCACTCTTCAGGAGTCTTCACAGGTGTCCTTTCTTTAGCTGCACAGTGTTTTGCAAAGATACCTGTCTTCACTTCCTTGACTCAAAGCCACACATTCTGATTCTCACACAGAAGGCAGACAAAACAGTGTGCTCAGTCTTAGATTAAGCTCACATGGTTTTTGACATATTGTTCAAATGTAATCATAATGAAGATCAGACAAATTACTTTCATCCAGGTGCAATGGGTGCTATCATAACATGACCAGGAAATATTAGGGGTAGGTGAAAGGTAGTGAATGAAACAAAGCAAAGTCACAATAGTGACTTAGCCAAAAATCCTCTAGCATGCAGGAAGTGATGTTTTAATCTTTACTGAAATACCAAACTGTAAATTGTCCTTTCGGTAATTACAAATCAATTCACCAGTTTCTTTCCCTAGTTTCCTTTACCAGTTATTGAAGAGGGAAAAATGACTATCCACTGAATATCTAATATCAAGCTAAATTTTTTATGTGTAGGTGTAGAGAGCAGTAGCAGTACTGCTGGCTGCTGTTGCCAGTGGAGATAAAGTTAGGTCTGCACTCCTTATTCAAAACACAACAAGCCTTGTGGCTCCCATGCATTATGGACAATTGAGGCTGCGTTTGGTGCAGAAACTGGTGTGTCTTCCTCTTACATGCTGGATTTTTTCTTTAATGGTTGTTGCAAAATGGTAGCTGTAGAAAGAAGCCCTAGCTTAGCTATTCTGAGGGACTGATAGCTGAAACTACTAACTGAAAATATCCCCCTCTAATTCCATTGTAGGTATACTGGAAAGATCTTGATGTCACGTTGTCTACATTTGGCAGACTATTCAACAACAAAATGGACCCAGAAATGCAAGGGGTATTGCCAGTACCTGCTTTCCAACAATATTTTTGGCTGGCTTTAGAGATGTTTTGCCTATCCCACTACTCTATGTTTTTTGGATCCCCCAATGATGTGGTTGAGGAATGGCTTTAAATGTGTTAGGCAGTAAATACATTAGGGGGTATTTGCTGATGAGAGTCCAGATCAATATGTCCTTCCTAGTAAGCATTTTCCAGATTTATTGAAGGCCTCATAATGAATACCTGAGGCATGCTTGGCCTCAGAGTCCTTGAACCCTCCAGGCTGCTGGAGCCCTGGAGTCGGACTCATCAGTTCACTGCCTTCCCTGCCTGGGTGCTGACTGCAGGTTAATTGCTGAAGCTTGCTTCATATTGGCCTGATCAAAAGACCAGTTAAAATTGAAATGATTCTTAAAGGTGGGTAACTGTGTCGGCTGAAATTCATTGCACCATTTGCCTCTTCCTTAATGTTCCTAAGAGCTCTTTTTAAAGATAATTCAGGACTCTTCCTCTGCCTTCCTGAAAGCTAGAGGTTCCAGACAGGTTTCTTGCCAATTTTAATGTGTGTAGGGATTTCTTTAGATGTAATATTACTTGAGTAAGAGAGTCTTTATGGAATCTGTTCTCTTAGTTTGGACCATATGCACATTGTGATGTGGACTAATGGACATTTTAGACAATCACACAAGAGACAACAGATGACCATGCCCACTATGTTTTAAGGCTTGCTCAAAAGAATGCAGAATCGCAGAGTAGATACATAGTTTGAGGTATTGTTGAGGATTGTATATAACTTGAAATATTTCTAATGCTTTAATTGTTGCAAGCATTTTATCTTCAAATTAATTGAATGAGTGCTCTCTTAGTGATAAGGTCTTGTTAGCTCATTGGTTTAGCTATTTGATGTAATTCGTCATGGAAGAAAAATGGCTACAATAAATAAGGAAGCACATTTATAGGTAGGTTCTGCTAAAGCAGTAAGGACAATGAATTACTTTGTCAAAGAATCCCAAGATGGCAAAAAAGGTTATTCTGATACTGTTTCCTAGGTAACAGTGTTTAGAGATAAAAGAATCCTTATAGTTTAATATTTTGTGTTAAAACGTTTAGAGTGAGCAGCATTCTTGTTACTAGTGCTTTGTTTTGTTTTAGAAATTTATCTCAAATGTTGGCTGGTTGGTGAAAGGAAAAATATACTTGCATTTTAATGTGCTCAGAGGGTATTAATCAATTAATCAGTTGTTGAAGTAGTGGATTTCGTAAACCAACGAAATCCTTTTTGGTGGATAGCACTGTATACCACAATTATATTCTTGACATACTGTACAATTGTACTACTGCGGATAGATGTTAATAGCAATGGGAGGTCGGAAGTTGTTGCAGTTGCTATAAACAACAGTGGGCCTTGTACATAAAAATAGTGGCAGCTTTGTCATGACCCATCTAACAGTTTGACATGTTTAAACACCATATCAGAGTGGCTGAATGCACAGTTTAGCTGGGATTAAAGCATAGCATCCAGTGACCACTGAACATTTCCTTTTTTAACATGCATTGGGGGTTAAATCTTTACAAATTCCAACCTTGCCCCAGTTTATAGATAGATGATTCATCTTGTCTCATCAGCGTTCAAACTTTCTATCCAAGTCATTATTGTCAGCAGGCAAACTTAGGGCCTACTCACATTAGGCTCAGTTGCTCCGTATCATGCTGAAGCAAAAATGCCCCCCCTCCGCAGTCCCCTGCTGGCCTGCACTCACATTACCCAAAGCCCGACCGTGCTCAAGCGCGGTTGCCTCCAGTATGCACGTCATCACGTTAAAATACAACACACACATGGCTCGACATCATTATAAATTGACTTTTGTTTATACGCGGTTGCAGCAGCGCAACGCACAACGACACAGACAACATGGTTGATTATTGATTGCGTGAGACGGCGATTTGCAGTTCATCGCGCTGTGCGCATAAAACAATTTTGCGGATGCAGGAGAAGACGGGGAGGGACGGTCGCATGATTTACGTCAAATCCATGTTTGCGCGCTGCGTGCGTGACCATGCATGTGCTCGAGCATGAACGCCCTAACCGTGCTGAATCACACCCCCTCCAACCGTGCCAGAGCGGGGGAAGTGTACTGTGCTTCAGCACGTAACGGAGCGCTCACACTCGTCAAATAATCCGGATTTTGGGGTCAAACGTGCTTGGGCACGGCATGAATAGGGTAATGTGAGTAGCCCCTTACTTATTTACATATGTGCAGAGCATAGAAAAAAGATTTTTTTAATTTATTTTTAAATATAACCACACTAATATATAGGCAAGTGAGTGTAGGGCAGTCATTGTGTGTAGTAATTTACTTGTACAAATGTAAAAATGACCATAACATAGCAGTAGCGATTTACAGGCGTGATTAGCAGGCTGTCTTTCTGATGCACTATGACTACTTAGTTACTGTGACCAGTGAATTCCATTGTGACTGAGCACCTAAGACTGGTACCTACAGAAATGCAAACATCTTCAACAGAAAATTCAATCACAAGATGTCACTGAACTGGGAAAACTCTTTGACTGCAAAATGATCTCTCAAAAGAACGGTACAAAAACATTGTGACTTCCTAACATCAAGATGTGACAGAGATAAAACCCAGAGGGCCATCTCTGCCAGTCAGTGCTACGAGTTAACGAATGTTTTTACTGGGTTCAGGATGTAATCATGATATCAAACAAATTATTTTTTCCTTGTGTCTCCCATCAGAATTGTTTTGTAACTCTAGCCATTGCATCCTTTTTCAAACAACCTCATCAATGAGGATAAAACACTACTACTTTTGGCCAGCAAATGAAGGGAACAATCATTTCTTTTAATAAAGCTTGCTCTCCGTGAACGGCAGGGAAGAATCAGTCTTCTCTACCCATTGTCCCTCAGCTCCTTTTTGTCTTTTTTTTTTTAAGACCAAAGAACAAAACTTTCATCAATTACACAAACATTCAGAGAATAAAACATAATTTCTATCATCTGAAATGAAATGAATGCCTAGACACCTATGACCTGGAGGATAGAGGAGAGTGGGATGACATACAAAAAAGTTCCTGAGCTGATTCAGACCCAGAGCATCATGCTTACATAGTACACATCTCAAGGCACCTGAACCATCTGGACAGCCCATTCACAATTTCTGTTTAACTCATTAATCAATAAAAAACTTAAGGGACACTAGAGTTTCTTTTTCTATATTACAAGATAAAAATGTACCACTGGGAATGTAAGCATGATGAGAACATCGTCAGATGAATCTGGATCAGTGTCCACAGTAAAAGCAGTCATGTAAACTGTCACTGACTTACCACTGTGCCTTCAAGGGAATTAGCTCTTCATTAAAAAAGACATTTGTGAATGCTATTGAATTTCAAAGTTGGAAACCAATTAAGAGTGTCATCTATGATGTCATGCCGAAGTGCAGCATGCATCAACATGCATTGAGAATTAATGGAATACATCAATAAATAGGACTTAATCGACTCATACGACCATGGGTGCTTCATATATACTCTGCTGTTTGTTTTGAATCCGAGACTGTTACCATTTATATGTGTGTTTTTAAAAAAAAAAAAAAAAAAAAAAAAAAAAAAAAAAAAAAAAGGGCCCCTTTTTTTTT
>OMLB01063280.1:30119-40680 GCA_900302555.1 Myripristis jacobus | reverse complement strand
GTCAGACTTCAGATAATTCATGTAATGTCTCTGCTGTCGGGGTTTACTTGTGAGGATGCCGCTGCTGCCTGGGCCGTCTTCAGCATCCAGTCTTTTACTTTGAAGCAGCACAAACCTGCTGCACTGAAACAATACACAATAAGAGTCAGAGCACACAAATAATGTAAAACCACCCTTAAACTTAATCACAGAGTACAAATAGCACATGATAAACAACACAAACAAACTGAAGAGCTAAACAGGGAACATGAGCCAAACAACAATGAACTGGAATAAATGTCAAACAACAACAACAACAACAACAACAACAAAAAACCCCAAACAAACAAACAAACAAAAAACTTCTGGTTGGAGCCACGCCCACTTTCCCCCCCAAATCAGAGTCCGAGAAACAAATTAAACTTCTGTTTAGGGCCCCTGATTGGTTCAATGGGCCCCCATACAATTAAAAAGCTTTAATTGTATTATTAATATAAATATTATCTAATAAACAACACATGTACACACAGTCATAATAGCCATGATATTTTATATGTTTTCTTCCTAAATTTTTTTTAATTTTAGCCTAATTTTGTGGTTGATAGGGAATTTGTGTGCTGCAGTCTTTCTCTGTTATTTTGTAATTTGTCTTGTTAAACTGTTTACTTTATTTTTTTTTTATCTTACTTTTTACTTAAAATTTGTTTGTATCCTTTTCTTTTTCATATTTTTTCTGTCATTGTGTTGGCACTAGAATTTGCCTCATTGTGTCTGAATAGTCCTGTAATATCCAAACATGGAGATAAACAAATCCTTCTTTCTTTCATTCATATAAATATATGCCCATAAAGAACTTATTTCCAGCCCAAACACATGGACACACACACCTGCACCCGTTAATACACTACATATAAACATGTCATCTGATTAGTAGAGAGAGATCGCTCTGAGTGCAGATAAAAAGCACGAACATCTCGCCTCTCATCACTGATTGCAGTCTAACAACACAATCCAAAAGTCAGCTGTGCTCTGTTTAGATTGGTCTGGTCGCCCTCCAGGCCCTAAACGCCAGCATATGTTTGCGACAAGTCTTCGGAAAGGTACGAGTCTCCGCTCCGAGGAAAGAAAGCCGGGCTGCTTGCGGGCATCAGATGAAAGGAGACGCCGTTCGGGGCACCAAGTTTTCGATATGAGGTCATGTGAGAGAGGAGAGGTACGTGATGGCAGGAGCTACAGGATCCGCTTGTTTCTCCTTCTCATGCATGCATCAAACAGAAGATTAACCCCGAGACTTTGAACCTCCAGCTGCCTTGCCTATAGCTTACAGTAATCTCATTTATTTATTATCCAGCAGCGAGGGTGCAGATGTGTAATTGGTTTATGCTTTCGGGTCGTGATGAACGAGCCGAGCGAGGCGATCTGCACGGCCTTATTTCTCGGTGAGGTCTGACAGTCCACGACCACAAAGTGTGCATGCAAGTGACGGGGACACGGATCTGAAGATGCACTTAAAGCCTAAAATCCTTTAACTTGTTTTTCAGGTTTTATTCAGAGTTAGGGTTAGGTTAACTTTCATACATTATGACTCAACAAATTAGAAATGTCTGTAGTATGAAAAAGAGGAGCGGTTCCTTAATTAGTGCCACATATGTTCCACAGGACCGTCTCCAAAAAACTGTTCTGTTAAGTTCATGTCTTCATACGTTTTGCATCCAATTTCTGTTTTATTTTGTAGCGTCTTCTCCTTGTGTTTTTTTGTTACTTTGACTTCATGTGTTGTTGATTGACCTCGTGTGTTTCACCTGTGCTGCGTTTCACTCACCTGTGTCTTGTTTGCAATCAGTCCCTGGCCCAATCCCAACGTCCACCCTCACAGACTCGTAGACTTTGAGGCGCACTCCTGCTAAATCTGTGAGGGCCTGGTGGTGTCCCGCTGTCATATCGCCAAGTGCATGAGGGCTCGCTGGTAGACACTTTGCGCCGAGGGGTGTGTTGTGTGACGTGAAACACAGGGAAGCCAGGGGAAGCACGAAAGCGTTAAAAAAAAAAAACAGGAAACAAAACAACAATAAATTGGAAAAAAAGAAGATAGAGAGATAGAGGAGCGGTAAACAAACAAGCATAGAAGGAGCAACCAACCCTAATGTTAATGTTACAAGAAAAAAAAAAATCATGTCAGCCTAAATTTACAAAGAAACACTACATTAACAAGGATTTCACCCCCCAACCCCTTGCTTGCCTGGTTTATTGTATTAATTTATGGACTTTTTGTGTTTTTGTGGGATTCCTCTGTCTGGAATTTTCCTGTGTTTGCTGCCTGCCTTTCCGCGTAAGACCTCTGACAGCCAAGTAAAGATTTCTCTCTTACAAACTGTTTTTGGGGTTATTCCTCTGCATCCGAGTCCCAGTTTTACACAGGATGGTTACATGTTTATGAAGGGACACCAGCTACCCAAGCCACCAAAATACTTGGAAAGGCCTTTTCGTCATGGTTAAGGTCAGGGTTAGGTAGGTAACTAACATCTAGGTACCTAATATTAGTAGAAAAGTTGCTAATATTAGCTGACTGATATTGGCCACATAATATTAGTTATTGGCAAATATTGGCAAATATTGGCCAGCTATTGTTAGCTAGCTGAAAACAAACCACACTGTCATTATTTACACGGTCACTAGAGGTCGCTAACTTTAAAACGTTACCATAGGTTGTAATAAGCTGCTGTACAAACGCTGTATGGGATTATTTTTGGCTGGAGGACGATAATGTGTATGAAATGATGGATGGAATCATGGTTTGAATTACAAAATGACACGTCGATAAAGATTAAACTTCATAAAATTTACACGCACAAAGCTAGTAAGAGACAATTAAGTGTGAGATATTATTTTTTCTGGCTTTTTTCCAAGTAAAGTAAGAGGTGAAAAAAAGTAAAGTTTCTTGATGTATACATTCATCATGCATGAGCTTCATAACAACAAATGGGTATATTTGTTACACTTAAGAATGATAATGGTATAACAGTAAGGTCTTTTTACTTATAGTTTTTTATGTGTATTTTACATTTTATCTTTAACATGTGAAATACATTTATTACAATAACACTAAAAGCAACATTTTTCATATATTTGCGCCATAGCCTACAGATTCAGCCCTTTCGTCAGCTCTCATTATGTGTTCCTGCATTTATAATATCTAATATCATATGTTTTTTGTAATGTCTGCCCTACCGAGCAGAGGTGCAGACCCCAAATTTCGTTGTGCAACTTGAGCAATGTCAGTCTGTTTGTCTTTTTGCTTATGTGCCATTTTCATCTCAAAATATTGGTTTAATCGCCTGATCTCTTATTTAGTCCTTATTTAC
Source organism: Myripristis jacobus (assembly GCA_900302555.1). NCBI lineage: Eukaryota > Metazoa > Chordata > Actinopteri > Holocentriformes > Holocentridae > Myripristis > Myripristis jacobus. Next base: position 37,339 of record OMLB01063280.1, on the reverse strand, counting down.
TTAAGTTATTCAGTAACCTGGCTCACTAAGCAGGTAGTGTTTACTATTCCCGCTATGACTGACATTTGTTTCTCTTGGCTTATTGCACAAAGAGGCTGCTGGTCTTTCGAGTAACATATTTATAGTAAGAGTTGCAGTGAGTTACAGGGTATCAAAGGTTCATGTAAACACTTTAGGCTGAATAAGAGCGTCACCACAGTATGAATACGGGGTCATATTGGTGTAAAATGGGGTGCTTTTCAAAACTTAAAGCAAAATATCTGTAATATTGTCCAGTCATTGCATACAAATACAAAACAGAAGCCACTGTTTTGCGTCATATGCCCTGTAGTTGTGACCACAAGACTTGATTTCTAACTCTCTGAGAAATTTAATATTTTCGATTTTTTTTTCTTTCTTTTGTACAGTAACCTCTTGACCACCAGCTAAAAAAAACTGCTGGGAATCTCTGGTCAAAAGAAAACAAAAATACATTTCATCTGCTTTGCTACCAGCATCACCGCCAGTCCGTTTGTTGTGTCTGCCAACACATCGTGAATCTGCTCGCTCCTCGTCAGCCTCTATTGGCCTCAGGTGTCTCCGCTGTAAGGGAATGTACTGTTCTCCGCACGGAGGCAGAGGAAACGTCAGCCTGATTGAAAAAAAAAAGAAATAAAGAAAGAAAAAAACAGTTGCCCTGCATAATGCATTGAGATGTTTAATGAGAAAAGTAGTTAGAGAGTGGTTTGCGTGTGTTTTTCTATGTGTGCATCATTATATTCCCATGCACTATACTGCAGACTGTACATTTAGCTGTGTGTGTGTGTGTGTGTGCACAGGCCAGGCCATTTGTGAGCTTAATAATAAACCAGAGGCAGGTCTGAGTCAGAGGACAGTGTCACACTTTGGGACAGAACAGTGTGTTTTATGTGCATAAGGCAGAGGAGACAGGACTTAACCATCTGATTAACTGAATAGGTTTAACATCATTTACTATTTTTTTTTTGGCCCGATTATTTGATTACGCTGATGTTTGTGTCGCCGTTCAGAACAAGCTGTTCAAGGAGCTGACTAAATACTGTTAGCACTAATTGTCTGTTTATGTTGTTTGAGGGAAAAACCCACCGTAAAACACTGTACAGAGCAGCAACAGACAGTGTACCTTGTATGTCTGGAGCCATTTCTTTTATTTTCTTTTTTTTTCTTAGTGGTGTATTTTTCTTATTGCTGTGGATACCTGGCCACTCTCATGTGGGCATATTTTAAGGGGAAAGGGAAGAGAATACACCAAAAGAGTAAATTATTTCACTTCAAGCACGGGAATGCACTGAACATCGGAGATTGATGACACCCGGAGCGTCCTTGGGTGGATTTTCCCCTCAAGAACACTCAAATTTTGACGAAGATTTGTGTTTTTCCACAAGAGCAATTCCTTGGAAGCCTGAACGGAAAACACCTTTTGTTTTGGTTGCATACTCTCCTCTCCACTCCTATCTGCTGGTCTTTCTTTTCCTCTCACTCTCTCTCTCTCTCTCTCACACACACACACACACACGCACATGCACCCAGCCCGGTGTGATTGGTCAGCTCTGCGTCATTGTGGACACTAGAGATATAAAACCACTGTTGGGGGTGGAGACATCCACAGCGTCCTTACAAAGAAGACAGAAGAAGACTGCTATCCAACCTCGGCTGCTTGTGTTTTCCGTGAGCGTTCAAAATCAGTGTTAAGCATACTTGTCTGACTGACTCTGGACCTGTAGCAGTGCGCCATGTGTAAAGGATTAGCAACACTCCCTGCAACATGCTTGAAAAGGTAAGACTAACGCAACAGGTGGATCAAGATGTTGGTCTCAAAGTGAAACTGTGAGGCACTGACGAGACAGTCGTGGTGAATCCCTTATCATTTGACATAGAGATTTCAAAGTAAAAGTAATAAAAAGTAAAACTGAATACATCTGTGAGCTTTTGTGAGCTTTATCCTTCCATTTAAATTGAGGTATTTCTAGCTGTGCAGCTGAATATGGCAGGAGAAGAGTCATGTCAAGCTGGTGTGTTCAGAACTGCTTTAAAACGGCGATCACGCTCAACATTAATGATAGAAATAAGATGAATTCCTCTGAATAATTGAATGCATCTCACTCACTGTACTCTCTGCCTCCCTGCAGCGCCAAAGACATCAAGCACAAAATCGGCTTCTTGCTCCAGAAGCCCGAGCCACAGGCAGCGGATCAGAAACAGACGAAGGAAAAGTCCACCGCTGCTTCAAAAAAGTAAGAGCAGTGCCAGTCTGTCCACTTTTTATTTGCTCATTTTGGATTTGAAGAACTGCTTCATCTGCTGCTTATTCAGATCACAAGACATTTCTCAGCTTATCATCACATGATGTTACAACTTTCAAAATGCCATATCGATATTTAGCTCTCTGCTGTGTTTACTGAAGAGAGTGCATGCTGACATGGACTACAGCTTTTTCACTGCATTTTATTTTATTTTCACTTCATTAAAATGCATTGATGAATGCTATTTTCAACTGGAATGGATCTATAGAGATTTATTTTAAAAAATGTAGGGCTCTTGTCCATAAAATGATCATTTCTGCTACATAGTGAAGCTGGTTTGAGTATAAAACATGTATGACTTTGTGCTTTCTGTTGAGTCATTTTTTCCCGTTTACAGATGAGCACAATGAATTTGAAAAGAAATGAAAGAGGTGTTTTTATATTTTGAGGACGATGGCAGTTTCCACTGACCCATGCTCCTTGTGGCCCGCACTGATTTGTCCAACATTTTGTTGTTAATCTGGCCATTTGGGCTCTCATTGAAAGCCAAAGGTATTATTCTGGTGTAATGACGGTCCTCAGGCGCCGTTCCCATGGGAGAGCTTTCATTGTTCTCCATGAGCACGTTAGCATCGACAACATCAAGCGTGACCTTTTCCTTCCAATAGCGTGCAACCCAGTGATGTAGGTAACCAGCGATGGCAAATCATTTTACCTGGAATGGTTGTTTTAAAATGCGATTCATTCTCCTTTGCAACATAAAGACGCTGTATCGCGTGTATCACATTGCTCAAGGGTTCAAGTGGCATATAAATGTGAGTCATGCTCTCACTTGGATCATGTAGTGGGGATGGTTAATCATTCTTATTATTATCATGCTGTCGAGGGCGATGAAAGCCTGAATGAGGTGCCAATGCGGAGTTTATTGCTGTGTAATTATCAGACGTGACGCATACTCATAACAATTACTGCCTGTATTGATCCATCTGCATTGTAGGATGCATGTGAGATTTTCACCCCCCCTGGATTTCCCAAGGAAGATTCAGACTCAGATATCGGGTTTTGAATCCATGCATCTAACACTCCTTTTTAAGCAATGATTAAATTCTTTAGGGTGGGATGGCAGCTACCCAAAGAAAGCCGGTTCCTCCCACCTATTCACTGGAGGAAGTAATACAAGAATGATTAGATTACGCCACACCCTCATCTATCCAACAATAGAGCCTATGTAATCCAAAGTTCCCCTGGGAAATTAGTCTTGAACACGTTTTAATGTAAAAATGAGACCAATCCAGACCAAAAATACCATGAGCACCCATTCTGAGAAGCCCTGTGAATGTGTGATATCCCACTATATCCATTCTGGAAACTGGAAACTTTGAATAAACATGGATCTACGTTATGCATGGGATTGAGTGGTGCAAGCTCATTCTGAGGCTTTTTTTTTGTCTTGTTTCAGAGTGGCTCCAGCAGCTGAAGTAGAGAAATGGAAGGAGTCCTTCAGCAACCTGATGAACAGCGAGGGTGAGTGTTAAAACGTGAGCCTGGTTTGGAAGAAACAGGCAAGTTAAGAAGGCCCACATTTACAGTGGCAGCCTGGCAAAAGGGAAAGCCTCTCGAGGGAGGGGGGAGGGGTCGGGGGTATCTGTCCAAAACCAAACTGCGCACAGTCTCTTTTTTGATACTGCTAAAGATAAACAACTAATAGGATGTTTGACTCATGAGCTCTCTAGCAAGGCTTCTCTCGGGGTTTGATGGAGCAAAATAAAACTAAACAAAAACCAATCACTGTCAGTAAAAATTATGATTTTATGATCATGGGAATATTATGAAATTGGGAAACTGCGTAGATGTCATTCTTGAATGATTACCATTACATTCCACGTGGCAAGACCAAAAGATAACGTTAAAATAATCCCTTTTTTGCATCATAACCATTTCTACTGAATTAAATAATAGATATATTCAGCTGTTCTTCATTCAGACGTAAACCACTGAGGTAACCGACTACATTATAAATGTAAAAAATGTACCAGTTAAATTCTCATCAGTTTGACGGCAGTCAGGGTTCGATTACATTTTGATGAAATTCTACCAGGCACTTAGACTGTCAGCCAGTCTATCGTCAGGCTTTTCAGGTCAAACTGATTTGAAGAACATGGACACAAACTAAGTTCACATCAGATATTTCGCTTTTTTAATGGAAGACATCATCTGCTGTTGTGATAGCATCAGTATGGCCCATGGATCAACCTTTACACTCCTGAGGCTCTTATTTAGGACACAAATGTACAGAGAAACACATATGCAAAGTCAGCGCACACCAGGAAACACACACACACACACACACACACACACACACACACACACACACACATGCACACACACACGCACATTAGGATGCATTCTCATGCTCCAGACGTGTGCTACGTGTCTGGAGGCACTACTTGATGGCCCTTAAGGGTCCGCTGCAGTGCGCAAAACAGTGCGCAAAACAGTGTGTGTATAAGTGTGTGTGTGTGTGTGTGTGGGGGTGTATGTCACTGAGCCCCCTGAGCCTTGGTCACTCAGAGAGAGCATTGGCCTTGTGGGAACAAGCTGGGTCTTGACCTGCTCCATTCCACAGCCTCCTCCGCTGACCCCCAACACTGTGATCCTTCCTCCTCTCTTCCCAAATGCATCCACTCATCTTTGTCTTCATTTACTTATTTATTTTTTTAGCCTATTTATTTATTTATTTTTTTTAGCTTACAATATATGTGGCAGCTACTGGCAAAAATCCACCCACAGCAGTTTGCAGCAGTAGTGCTACAGCAGTACATCAACAATAGCAAAAGTACTTTTTGCTGGCATTGGATTCTTGGTTCGTTTCATGGTAAACAGATTACATGTCCTGTTTATCTCATTTAACAGGATTCCACTCAAACATTTAGGTTTAGGAGTGTAATTTCCTGTGTACGCTACAAGGGTTAAGAGTTATCTTCCTGTTGGGATACACCATGGTTTAAACATCAGTATCAACAAATATCAACAACATTTTTTTTTAAAATTTAAATTTATTTATTATTTATTTGTCTCTACCTTTGTGTCTGCCAGGTGGTCGTGCGGTCTTCACCAGCTTCCTGAGGTCAGAGTTCAGCGAGGAGAACATCGATTTCTGGGTCGCCTGCCAGGACTACAAGAAGACCTCATCGTCCAAGATGGCCGCCAGAGCCAAGCTGATCTACCAGCAATACGTTGAGGCCGACTCTCCGAATGAGGTAATGAGCGTTTCTGGTAAAACATGATTAGTATCTACATGAGAAAATATAGTAAATTCAGAGTCATAAAAACACTGGACTTGCTCAGAGCGGCAAAAATGTATTCTTAATGCAGTAATGCAGCTGCTATCATCTTTCCGCTCTCTATTTTAAATAAACGCTCAGAGTTGAATGTGACTGAATCCACATTTGGAAAACACTGATGCTGATTACTGGTGATCTCTCACTTGGCTGCCTGAATAAAAGCTAAAAAAATACCTTTCTGTGGAAAATCCAAACTTCACTGATTCCCAATTATGACAACCGATCGAATTTCCAAACTTAAGCTGGAGACATGGACACTTTTTTTTTTTATATATATATATTCTTTTGTTGTGCTTTATCCCTTTATTTAAGAAAAGTAGTGGTTTGTCTGTGGTTCTGCTTTATCTATCTTGAAATGACTTTTGACAGATTTGGATCTACTTTTCTCTTTTCCTGGAAATTATAATACCCTTGTTGGTTTCTTTGTACCTTATAGCCAGACATGAAAATGTCAACCAATGATATCATCATGGACTTTTGAACAATTCCCCCCACATGCCCTTTTGTCAAATAAAAACCTCACTGCTCCACTAACAAAGGTGAGGCAGGGATTGGAGGAAGTCACCTGGCAGCAATCCAGTTTTTCTGTGCAACTTTCAGTTTTCTGTGCCGCAGCACTTTCAAACATCCCTCAAGTCCCGCCCCAACACTCATAAAAGTGGAATTATGGCACGCAATTGCTGCAATTAATCTTTAATACCTAACCACCTCATGTCATCCTCCTCTGTGTTATTACAGGTCAACTTGGATTCAGCGACCAGAGAAGAAACAAGGCAGAACCTGGAGAGCGCCAGCCCGGCTTGTTTCGACGAAGCTCAGAGAAAGATCTTCACCTTGATGGAGAAAGACTCCTACAGGCGTTTCCTCAAATCCAAACGGTTCCAGGATCTGTGCCAGACACACTCCGCCGCGGCCCAGCCGGAGAAAAAGGGGAAGAAAAATAGCTGTGCCGACAACAGGCAGGCTTTGACCGGTGGAGCGTAGATAGGCAGCGAGCGAAAAGAGACAGTAGAATGTGCCAAAGACTGAAAATGTGCAAGTCTGTGAGAAGGTAGACCCTGATAAGGATAGGACTGTGTCTATTTTGTGTATAATTGAGGAAGCTAGAGCTGAGGCGGTTTAGAAAATTGAGTTATCTGAGATGTGACTCTGGTACAAAAGGGGCAGGTTCATCATTTATCTCATGACGTGAAAAAGAGTTAAAAACTTTCACGCAGAGTTGCATCTCATGTAGCTTCTTTCTTTGATCCTGTAAGTTTCCAGCTGTCGACTCGAGGGCTTCAAGTGGCTAACATAAGCCCTGTTCCACATTCACCATCATCAGCCATCATTCACGTGTCAAAATGATTAACGCCGAAACCGTTTACATATTTAATATTTAAATGTTTGTCACGCACAGCACAAATGTACCTGAGTAACCCCAAGTCAAAGTCATGACCAGGTGATGTTGATACTCACAACAGGACAGAAAACAACCCAGAGCTACCTCTATCTGACACACACACACACACACACACACACACACAATAATGTACTTGTGTAATGGAGTGCTTGAGCCACTGCCTCGTTGGATGAAAAATGTTATTTTAAGTAACTGATAAAATAAAAGGATCTA
>OMLB01063280.1:20033-30099 GCA_900302555.1 Myripristis jacobus | reverse complement strand
TATGTATACACACCTTCAGAAAACACGTGTGACAGTTTTTTTTTCTTGAGCTGTACTTCTGACACTGTTGAATTATACTGTGTATCACATGTGGACAATTACAGTACAGCCTATCTTGAATGTTAAAGTAATTAATGATTCTGGGAGATGGTGAGGTGGTTTGCTTACCCGTTTAACGATGCAAACTTGGGCGCAAAAATCCTCCATGAGTTCTTGGTGGGGCTCCATTATGTCGATTGACAGAAGCCTCGGTGGCTTAAGGACATGTTGAGTGATAGTGGGACACCAGAATTATCTTAACATAACAAGACTAACCCTTTAGATACAAAGTCTTTATTTTTTACCGTACACAGTCTTCCATCATCGCTTTAATTCACCTCCTATGGAAAAAGAAAACAGCAAAAACAATTTTTCCATCACATTTTCCGACAGAGAACTACCAGACTGAGCCACATTTCATTTAAAAGTTCTTGCCATTTATATTTAGAGCCACAAATTCTGATCATTTCAGTTTTTCAGATGGTGATGGTGGCCTACCAGCCCTCAACACTGTGTGCTCTAAAATGCAAACATAAACTGGAGTGAACGATCTGCTGTGGACACTTGGATCATTTTGATGTCTGCGTTCTTGTATCTTAACAGCTGAGGTAACCAACGGGCCAGTCTCCAAAAAATTTGGTGCGTTCCTTTAAGTTCATGATGGTACCAACTGGCCCTTATAGCCACTGTAGCCCACCTTCCATTAACATGCTGTACCAGCTGATGTTTTTCTTTCTTCATTTGCGAGTGAAAATGCTACGCATGCTTCATTGCAGCAGTATTGATTTTTCTGTTGCATGCCATTGTAGGTGTCAAACTGTAAAGGTCAAAATGTGACCCTGCGTAACATTGGACTGATTACTTCTCAGTGTTTCCAGTTGTGTCCGATTGTGGTCTGTTGTGTATCCCTGTACTTTGAGCAGGGTTCTTGGACAAAGGAGCGTGTTCACTTTTATACCTTTTGGCTGCCGGGTATAGGGGAATGTTTTATCGAAATGTCTACTCCGATTGAAATAGATATCTCTATATTTATTATATGATGTATTGCCATATATATTTACACCATGTTAGATAGCCATATTTGCCATGCCTGTAACTACTCCTAAATAAAACAACTTGTTGGAATATGGGAGCTTTGTATGTGCTTTGTTAAACTTTCAGAAAGAATGCACATCCAAAAAAAGTGCACATTTTCCTCTGGTGAGACAAGAAAACTAGAAGCCGTGCTCGAGGTCTGTATATGAGAACAAAGTGTTTGCATGGCCTGTCTGAGCAGATGAGTGAGTAAGCAATGTTGCCATGTTTGGATGCCGGTGTTGCTGGTAATGGAGCTAAATGCTAAATGTGTAGCGGGGTGGAATATATTCACAGCACAGTAAATTCTTTCCAGAACAATTGAATTATACGAATACCAAGCTTGTCTCACTTTGCAGTGAACGCATGATGTAACAGAGAGAGACTGGATCAGCTTTACAAGAGCACAAATGAACTCTGCGATGCTTTAGTGAAGCGATCTTGCTATTAAAACCTTAATTCTCTTATTCTGCTTGGGCTTGTGGCCTCCTGCGCAATTTTAGGCTGCTGCAGCTCCACAGCAAGTTGCATGTGTGGTAAATATGTTCTTTAAACTAAATGCAGGCTAGGCCGCTGAAAACTGATGGAAACCAATGTCTCTCTTCACACTACAAAGGATGCTACAGTAAATGTGTGTGTTGGCACCATGTGTATATGATGGTTTAACAACTATTTATCTACTATATTGCTATAAACCTCTACCATCATTTACTGAAAGAGAAGCCACAGTTGGTGATTCACTGCTGTGGTACTGACTAAACAGTGTTTCCCCCAGACTTTTTTTCTTATAGCCCATGCATAACCTGGGGAGTGTATTTTCAACAGCAGCGATGCTAAAGAAATACTACTTAAATACAAGAAGTGGCATTGCATCTGTGTACTCCCATCTCTCTGTCTGCAACCACACTTTGCTTGCCACTTTGATCATGAAGGTGCAACATTTAGGCAACTTTTAATTTTGTTAAAACTGAAAAAATGTACCTTCTTATGGTGGGTTTTTTATCATTTTTATGAAACTGACATTACTCAACAAATGTCCTGGCACTCTTCTTATAGAATGCCACTGAAACATATTGGTGAACAAAATAATACGTGCATTTCTTGTTGTTTCTCTGTAGTTCTTATATTTTTAGATGATGTGGTTGAGTTTTCAATGCTCGTCCTCACAGCTGGTTGGCACATGGGGGTGAGATGTCATGGGAACTTTGGTAGCACCGGGTACAGTGCCACCAAATGTTTCAATAACATAAGTAACTGACGGTAAAAGGAATAAAAATATTTCAAATATAATTTTTGGTCTCACAGTGGGAAAGCAAAACAAAAAGCACTTAAGCTACTCAGGCCTGGGTTCTGTGGAAATGTTCATACCCAGACATGTTTGTTTGGATCTACCCCCGTGAAGACCACGCTATTTACCGTAGCTGTGTTCATCGTGGCACGTCTGACTCCATGCCTATTTAAGGGCAAAGCATTGTGAATGCTTGGCTCTTCTGAAGGTCACTTTTATGCTTCCAAAGAAAATTTGGTGCAAATAAACTTACATCGCATCTCGTACACATCTAACTTTAATACACAGAAGGGCAAAGGTGCTTAAATATTTAGACTGCTGGCGCGCTCCTCCGCTTAGTGAAGTTAGAGAAACAGACAAACAGGAGCCTGGATAGATATTTAGAGGCAGATTTAATAAACTCAGACGGGAGTCTTGGGTTAATTACACGTCAACATCCTTCCTCACACAAATGTACATCAAAGTGGATTATTTCTTCAGAGGATTTTCCGTGCAGACCTAAAATGGGTTAGATAATGCTATTTATGTTTTGAGGACAGCATTACTCCACCATAGAGGCATTCAGCAGTTCACCCTTTTTCGCTCAGCAGCTCTCTGCAATCAACCCAGCATAATCTAAAAAATGATGCAGGTATGAATACATAATAAGAACACACACATGTCCGCATAGGCATAGACAATTGTTTTTAATTTAATACGGTGCTGCATCCCGGCTTCTTTTTTAAACCATCCATTTTTGAGTTCTGCAACCACAATGGAGGAGTTCACATGAAATCAATAAATCCATTTGGAGCTGATCTGCTTGACTGTAAACTTGTCTTTCAACCACAATAAATTGGAGTGTATAGGAGTATGTGAGCTTAGTAATGACTCTTCCAAAAAACAAACAAACAAACAAAAAGCCATATGTGCAGTATTGGCCCCTTTTCATTGCAGTGTTAGTGTTAGTAATAATGCCATATTATTATTTTTTTTTTTTCAGGCATTTTTCTGACCTTTTTCCCAGAACAGCACTGCACAGAGCAAAATCTGCAGTGTGCTAATTTTAGGAGATTCATAAAGTGATAGAAACCTGAGAATGGTGTTACTGACTGCAGTGGCCCAGGTGACAGACGGAAATTAATACAAAATTGAAGTGCTGCATATTTAACTGGCTGACCAAGCTCACCCATATGGAACCACAACTGATTGCAAACTAGATATGTGATGAAATTGCCTCTCTGCATGTTGAGAAAACTGACACAAGGGAAAATTTGTCAACCTTCAAGGACAGTACTGAAACACAGCAGCAGGTACTTTGTTTGCAAGTGAAACTTTTTCAAACCTGGAAAAATATATTTTCTCTTCTTTTCAATGCATTTAAACCAAATCAGTGCTGCACCACCTGCTCCTGCCAGCGTGATGCCTCTATTGTACTCCAAAAATTCAAATGTAAAAAAACAACTTGTGCACACCTGAGCCGTCTTTACTGTGTGCAGGTGTGCAGAAGCAAAAATAGACAAAGTGAAGAGAGGAGGTAGTTCTGCACACACCTTGTAAAAACTTGTATTATTTCAGTGAGGGACCTTTGTCAAGTATGTGCAAAATTTCTTGTGTACAAGCTATTAAAACTTGAAAACATTGGTTGTATGACAATACAAGAAAACTCAAAAAAACATTAAAATGAAGTTAGATGATTTTCAGTCAGTTTTCAGGCCAGTCTAGCCCATATTGAACCTTGCCAAATCCTTCTCCCTTTTGTGTAAGAAATGTTTTTTTTTCTCCACCACATCAGTGTCAGTGAGTGTAACCTTATAGCATCACGGAAATATCACAAAAAGTAATTAAATTTTAATTAACCTTTGATTAAGTATAAAACAATATTTATACATAGTTTATTGTCAGAAGAATCGTACATTAATTACTTAACCCTGCACATGTACTTGTACTGCACATGTACACCTCTCTGCATGCCAATAACAAATAATCCGCGGGTATTATTATCATTATTGTTACTGGCAACAAGGCATCCATCATCTGTCAACTACTGTCATTCTCCACACAGCTCTCCTCACTGATAGAAAAGACGGTTGTTAACGCACAATTACAAGTAGGACAGTTCCTCTCCAGAGGGCCGCCTGTGTGTCCCTAACCTGTCCGTCAAACCCACACGATCCTGTCAATCTAATGTACAAAACACTGACAGGGATTATGTGTTGACTTTGTCGTTGTGGTTTCAGTGGATGTAAACAGATGTGAGAGCATGCTGTTGGATCATTATGCGAGTGAGGCAAAGGAAAATGAAAACTCAAGGCCGGGCGAGCTCAAATGACCAAAATTCGGAAGCTGGAAATAGAGTGTGGGTGGCAGAGGAATGGGAACATCCGTCTGAGGAACATAAGAACCTCAGGTAGAAAAAGTAGGTCAAACTATTTGTAAACTTAGAGAAACATCAACTTCATCTTAAACTTCCACCACGTCTACAGAAAAGACACTAGGCTTTACAGCATTTCAAACTTTTCTAGGAGGAAAATAATAATAGATTTTTTCATGATGGGATGCTTAATAGGCTATGGGATTATAATAGAAGATTACACTTTTACTCCTCTATAGCATGTTTATTATCTGATATTTTAACTTTTAGCCATCATGTGTTGTTTTTTTACATCTCAACACCATTGTAAATGAGGATACCCCCTCAATGATCTTTTGAGGTAAAATAGAGGTTGAATGGATGGATGAGTTATCCTAAATCAAGCTGTTGTTTCTGCAGAGAAAAGGCCTGCTCAGATATCTTAGGTAGTCATTCAAAATCAGTAACAGCTGTATTTTCTGAGTAAATTTGGCAACTCTTGTTCTCATACTCATACCGGTGAAACATACCTCTACTAACAACTGAAAAATATCTTTACAAAATGGCATACCATTCATTTAAAGAATGACCTTCTCTAACAAAATGACTACTTGCATGTGGTCAAATCTCACAGCTGCCGCTCTTACAGAACACTATTGCCTTATGTGATGTACTGAGTTGATTAAGTATGACGCAATGGAGGTAACAATCAGGTAACAATATGATATTATTATTATTAGGTACTTTGGAACAGCTCTATAAAAGCTTGACTCTGTGTGTTGGTTCCTTTTTTTCTTTAGTAACGGCACTGCAAGGAGAGCATTCGAACTTAGGACTGAGATTCAGCTCTAAAACAAAACATTATGCAGACTGGTGTTTTTTGTGCATGAGTCCTTGTTGTATCCTAAAAACATCAGGAGTCTGTCAGGCAGCTGCTTAAAACCTGGTGCGAGGCCCATCTCTAACCAAATAATGTTAATGTTACCCTTATGCAAGCTTGAAAAATATGATCCCATATATCACATATGATATAGTTAGCCATGGACAAATTACTTATAATTCCAGCACTGAAGGACTTGAGATACTTGCTCTCTGCTGCTTTAGGGAACTGTTTTGTATTACACTCTTAAAAGCCCCCATCCAGTGATTTCATGGCCTGTTTGAAATCACTGGAAGGAGTGGTATACCTGTTGCATTGGTGATAGCAGTTTTCACTGAGTCTGTTGTTGGTGGAGATAATCATACATCACTGACCTATTTAAGGAATAGTTTTGAAATGGGGGGAACCTTTATTTTTTTATTCAAACATTAGCCATAGTGACTGTGCTGGTGGTGGTGACCCCAGCTGAAGGAGAGACATTAAAGCTCTGGTGGGCAAAGGAAGCACTACAGAGACCACCTCAGTAGCAGCCTGAGGAAATTCATTTTCCACTGGGAAGACGTTGCCCAGAACAAAAATCCATTCAAACTGCATTGCATGAACAGGACATCAGCTGCAGAGGAAGCATGGCAGCTTCAAAAGGACCGGCAGAAAACCAGGAAGGCCCAGAAAACCAACTAAAATAATATCGATGAGTAGGCCATCTGCAGACATATTTGACTTGAGTGATGATGATAGTGATGATGACCTTGTTTCCTTTATTGATTCCTAGAGGGAAATTCGTCCTCTGCATTTGACCCATTCAAACTATCAGTATGACCAGGCAGCCAATATGCAGTGGACCAACTCCAGTTCTGTGCCAGCGCCTTGGTCAAGAACACTGATGGAACTAACCGAACATACATGTTTTGATGGAGTAAATCCACGAAAACACATGGAGAACATGCAAACTTCACACTGAAAAGCCCCGGCCAGGATTTGAACCCAGGATCTTCTTGCTGTGAGGCAACAGTGCTACCCACTGAGGCACTGTGCAGTTAGGATGAGATTATCCTCAGTGTTGCAGCCACATTTTTGTAATTTTGCATTTAAGCCTTACCTTGTACAGCTTTTTGAGTTCAGTGCAGACAGAAATTTTTCAGGGTCTGGTCAGGCTCAAATTTTCAGGCCTGAGTGCAGCCTGATGCGTTGTTAACATGCTTATCGCTGTCTGCTCTGTCCTGTTCTGTCCTGTTTTTCTATCACCAAGCACCAGTGAGGCCCGCTCATTAAGACCTGACAGGACGATCTGCTGGACTAATGTGATCACGCATGCAACTTGGCACGTAGATACAAACACACACACCACCCTGAGGCTGGATATCTGGATCTCTGGCTTATTGTCTACAGAGGGAAAGAAAGAGACCCTGCAGGGACAAAGTGGCTCATCTATCTAGTGTCTCTGTGTTTCTGTCATGCGACTGTATTTATGTTCAAGCTGGTGTTAACATCTGATCAAGGCTTGTGTAGCAGAGTCGTAACAACCTCATGACATGTTTGACATTTGTGCGAGTGAACAGTGATAATGCCTTCATTAAGTATTCAAGGCCCATTTGTGCAACCATGAACCACAAGTACAAAGTGGATTTCAAGCGATGTTCATGGAAACAATGAAGCACACTGAACCTGTTGATGAGATGTTTATGGCCAGTTGTTAAAGATGTCATGCATAAAAATCCATTTTAATAAGCATCATTGGCTTACGTTGGCTCTTCAAGTGCAAATTGCACGTTTCTGCATGGCCTGAATGAACCACTTCTCTTTCCCTTTAGGTCCATTTATCAACAGTAAAAGAAAAAAAGGACCAGCAGAAGAAAATATGGAGGAAAAAACCTGCCACCCAGAATTAGATGCAAAATGGGATATTTTGCATGTTCAAATATGCTAATGAACACAACTCAGAGCCTGAGTGTTGTTGATTTATATCAGTTACACCACTATTACTGTCATGGCTGCTGCGATTTTCAGCTTTGAGAACAGCCAAGCCGGACTGGCCACTCACCAAACACACATAGCCAGGCTGATGCCAGCTTTGTGGGGCAGCGAATCTGGTGTTAGAAGGCTAACACACACCAATTTCAAGCTGTTGAGGGCCCGGACTTGTTCACTCTGTCTGGAATAATATAATAATAGAGAACGAACAGCATGGTATGGAACTAATAATTGGATTTTACATTTGTCATTCAGATGGGCAATAAATGCTGTGTATAGCTAGGTTAAAATCGCTTGACCAAGTCCCAAACAAACAAAAATCGTTGTCCATTTCACCACATTTTTACCGAAGTTCAGAGGCAAAATAATCCAGCAGGAGCCTTGTGGGAGTTAAAACCAGAGTTTCTATAATAAAACACAGCTTTTTTCTCACTTTTATCATTTTCCGCTCGCGGCTGGCCGGCTGGCAGCAGAACTGTACGCTATTCCGTGTGCGTGCGTTTGGTTTGTTTGTTTGCAGTTTGTACTGATGACGTCACCTACTGGCCGAAAGTTGCATACTGCGCCTTTTTCAATAATGTGGAGTTAGTCAGTTTCTCAGTCTATCAAGACCTGGCATGGTTATGTGGCATGGCTAAAATGATTGCACCAAGGTTATATTAAGATATGAATTCTGTTGAATTCCAACTCACTTTCTATTTCTGTAATCCAAGAAACTGACACTGTAAGCTAAGATGCCCAATAATGTTATTTGTATAAGCTGAGAGGTTTTTTTGTGTGTGTAATTCTATGTATTTAAACATGAATTAATTCGGACATTGTTTTGAATATGCACAACCCGAACAGAAGCTTGGCAGTAAATACATTCTTACTGTCTCAACTCTTTCTACTAAAATGTTCGGATGACATCTTATTACCGCAACCTTGTTTTTTTTTTTTTCTTTTTCCTTAGTTTTCCATGAATGGTTATTAAACATGGATGTAAGAATAATGCCAAGACATACAGTATAAACCCTTATTTGGAGCAGTAAAAACAGACCTCTCGTTTCAGCTGTGCTGCCATTCCCTTGACAACATAAAACCTCAGACTTGGACACATTTTGTTACGTAACCTGATATTTCCCCACACATTCTTTTCAGTGCTTTATCGAGTGTAGGAGAGAACAGACCTGCTTGCTCATAGATTAAATATCATTATATTGTTGGCAAAACATAGAGCTGTTATATCTTTCTCCATCTGTAATCCAGTTAATAGTTTGTTTTTATGGCTCTGACATGCAGTTGAATACACCGACTCTTCAAGCAGATCAATTCCATGCAACGTGCGTTAATCTGGACATGCAATATTGGATTTGTATATGTAACTTTTATTCAATCAGGAGGAAAGTTGAATGGAAGCCAGTGTTTGGCGAGGAAAACATGTCATTACGTCACTGTATTGAATGTGCATCAAGACTGATCAACATATATGGTTATAGGCTTATTTTTGGCAGAAGAAATCATGTTTAATGTTTTAATTTCACTGGTTCCTTGTCCGCTGGCTGTAAAGCAAGTCCAGTCAAGTTTAATCAAACTTTGTAATCGTTTTTTATTTTTTTTTTATATCTTTTCAACATATTGTTCAACCATGTTTGGAAATTGCACTGTTGACTTATATCTTTCAGAGTGTTTATCAAATGTTTAATGAAACTCTCCCAAGAGTTTTTATGTTGCTTATTTTAACGTTTTTATGGTAACAATAATTATTTCTGTCACCTTATCTTCAAATCTCTTTGTTAACCAAGACATTTTTTTTAAGACTGGATGAAGCTTTCTTTTTTTCCAGACTGCTGTTGCTTCCTCCCAAATGCTCGACAGTAAAGCTTTTCTGTAGTCATTTACGTTTAGATAATCTTTCATATTAAATGTTGGTATAAGCTGATCACAATTTACCTACAGTAGCCAATGATATTTTATATACAAAGAGTATGCTGTCATAAACAAAAAATAATTATCCATGTGCATTTGAAAACAATCTTAACTGGATTGGAAACCCTGCTTATTCCTGTAAGACTTTATTTATTCCAGTAAGACTTGACAGCAATTCAACAGTGCAATATCCTGTGTACATATGTTGTATATAGGTATGCTTTTTTTTTTTTTTTTGGCATATGCTCAGTTTCTTATTCCTGTATTTATTACTGCAATTTGTAGGATTAATGCACACATTTAGATTTAATGCACATCATGCACATACTTTGGTGCAACTTATACGTAACACACATACTCTTTGCAATTTGTAAGGCACATATTTGTATCTCTTTTCTTGCTACTTCTAATAATTTAATTTTGTGAATTTGAGCAACTGCAACTGACCCAGTTTCCCCTCGGGCATCAATAAAGTATTTCTGATTCTGATTCTGATTCAGGTGGCAATTTGTCTAATTTCCCATCCTGCACAGCAGTTATTGGATTTTCAAAGGGATTTTAGTATAATTTCCCA
>OMLB01063279.1:36452-50660 GCA_900302555.1 Myripristis jacobus | reverse complement strand
AAAAGTTTGGACACACCTTCTCATTAAATGTTTTTTCGGTAACACTTTACATTAAGAGTACAACACATTAGTTAATGTTAGTTAATGCCGTAATGGTTAATTAACTGTTAGTTAATGATTATTATGGCATCTACTAATGTTAATAATATCTACAATAACCCTTAAATAACATATAAATTAATACCTTAGCATGAACAGCATTAGTAAATGATTCTTAGACACATTAGTTAACGGTTAGTTAACTGTTACTTAATGTTCATTACCTGTTACTTAATGTTTATTACGGCATTAACTAATGTTAATTGTTGTACTCTTATTATAAAATGTTACCGTATTTATTTATTTAATTTTAAGGAATCAATTATTAACAAAGAATGTATGTTCACTGTAAGATTTCTTTAAATTGCATTCTTTATTTGTATAGACTACATGCAGAAACATTTGATAGAAATACAGAAATGTAGTTTACAGATAGTGTACACAATAGTTTGCACATTAAACTGGTTAGCTAGTTAACATCTAGCCAACATGTGAGTATAAAAAATGGAAATCCACATCAACACATGTAAATCTGTCATGTGCGGTTGTGTAAAAAAGCTGTATATTAATAATAAAAGGCAAAAAAGAGAGATTCCACCACACCTGTCAGACTGTAGTTACACCTCTGGTCTGTTGTTACAAACAGTGGGCTTTAATGGGCAAAGGCGCAGCTTCACTTTATATAGATTCAGCAGAAAACATCACTTGAAATATCACACTCTTACTGCGGATGCTATTCCCTATTGTGTTGTACAAAAAAAGGCCTATCCAAATACATCTACAGTACAATGGCTTAGTGTCAGAGCATAGTGTAAAGCACACATAAACACATGCATAAACACTGAACAAGAGTGTCCTTGAATATTCAGCACAGCCAAGCATCCACCCACATAGGATTTTTTGGCATATGGTGTGTGGGTGATGGAGAGCATCTAATTAAGACAGTATTATGAAACCTTACACAGCAGTATTGTGGAGAGTGGTTCTAATTCAATGAAAATAGATTGGTCATCACTCATCAGTGAGTAACTTTAACTACATTGCTGTTGAAAATTTGTGTATGAGAAAGACAGAGAGGAGAGAAGGGGAGAGGGCGTTTCAGTCATACGCAAGTCACATACAAATGCCCACAGATCACAGGGAGTGTCTGTCTTTTAGCAGAATCCAGCAGTCAGTTATGTCTGAGGATCATGGATAATTAAATAGATCTTCCGCTCCGGAGAACACTTGGATATTCATTGTTTGTCTGTTTCTGAAAAAAAACTTTCGTCAGTGCTCCGGGCGACAGTCTGAAGAAATGATAAAAGCAGGACCTGCAAAGAAGATGATGCAATACTGTAGTACAATGGCAGATATTGTGGCTAACAGGTGTTGACTTTCACTGGTTAAAACACATCAGTAACACACTGCAGATGTTGTTTTTAGATACCAGCGTCAAGTCTTTCCTCACCTCTCAGCCTGTTTCAGCGCAGGGCCCTGAATGCATTATGGCCATAAGCCGGAGGGATAATATATACCAGACTACTCCAATCATAAACTATTTATATTTCAGTGCTGTGGAGTCTTCTTAATAAATCCTGTTTGGATGACAGATATTTTCACAAATGTGTATGCTTGTTTGACCTGTGTAAAGCGTTTTCAGGAAGTAAGCAAGCAGTGATGGGGTTATAAAAAGTTATATATTGCTCCACTGCAGCTGATGCTACGATTACTTACACTTGAAGGTGTGCCTGGTAAAATATTAATGCAAAAACAAACATGCTTTATCTGACTAGATCACAAATTGGGGCTTTAACAACCCCAACCACGAATCTGAGCCAACGCTGCTTTGTTTTGTCTGTCGAGATGAAACTTTTGTGTTGCTTATGGACAAGGGTTGGTATTCTTCTCCGAGCACAGGAAGAGATCATTTAAAAGCTTGGAGCAAAACAAAAAGTTTTTTCCCAAACAACAACAAGCAAACTAGCCTCACCAACAATGGCTGACGTGGCTGCAAAACAAATTTTTCACCATCTCTACTCCGACCAGCCACTGAGAAGAAAAGTTTAGGGGACCTCACACCTTATGGACATCACGTTACACGATTTCTGGGTTTAAAAAAAAAAGAAAAAAAAAGAAAAGAAGTCCTTCAAACTTTCAAAAATTGTTATCTCTTGCTGGCACTTGGACCCGTCAAAGTACGAAGTTGGTTTCTGCGGCTTTAAAAAGTGCAAGTATTTTTCACTTTCATTCCCCTCGTCACACCTCTATTTCAAATGAGATTTCAGGAGATGCAGGCTCACCGAGTGACATTCAGTTCATAGATATGGCGGCATGCATGGAATAACAATTAACAGCTACCACTAGAAACCAAAAATTGTTCCTAGCAAGCAGATACTGCCAGGAACTCCCATTTTCAAGTCAGAATTAAGCGGCACAGCTCAGTTTTCGCTGGTGTATTTGGGACTCTGGCTTGACAAAGAACGAAGGTACCTGTCAATGTGATATTTGACAGAGTTTCAAACCGAGCAGCGTCATGTGAGCCTTGGAATTATATTTGAGGAAGTGCAGTCTGAAAAGTGGCTTTGAAGTAGTGTGGGAAGAATAAGAAACGAGCACAAAAAAAAAAGAAAACCTCAATCAGGCCAGTTTTCTCGTTAAATGAAACAAACATCTTTACAGACTCTTTGGGGAATAGATCAAATGCATTATAGCTGAGGGGAGAGCAGAGACTTTCTTTGCTGTGTGACTCAACTATCCCGCTCTTATTTCTATTCTCTTTGATAGCCTCTAGCACCACTGCCTTTTTTTTTCTGTTCCTTTTTTACCTTCGTTATTCCTCCCGGGTGTCTTTCTCCCTCTCCAGCCGCTCCTGGCGCAGTGCTAGTATGTGAGCTATATGGGAATGCTCTCAGCATAATGAGGAGCGCACATCAGGCTCCTAACCCTCTCATGTAGCGAATGCATCCCAATGCAATGTTCGTAGTGAATCGAGAGGCATCATGAAATTACACCACCACCCTCCCTCCTGTATTCTCATGCTCCGTCTCCCCAGTCTCCTGCTGTTTAATGACTACATAGGAAGAGCAGATAAACAATGCCTCTGTCTTTGTTGTTCTTTTGAGTTTAGCCCGACATAAAAGGATTTTATCATAAGAGAGGGACTTTTTATTTTTTTTTTGGTAACATTCACTTCTTCATAGTAAAAAGAGACCAATTAAACTCCATATGCAAATGATTAATGCCTCTTGCCAATTTGCCTCCTCACAGCCATGCATTCAATGATTTTGCAGTGCCTCTCCCACTCTGTTCTGCCACTAAGCCTTATTGAAATACCATAAATGTCCAAGGGTTCAGTCACATTAATTCAGCTGCTGCTGGGGGAACTAAAGTGGAGGCAGTCACTGATAGCAGGCTTTTAAGTGTAGTCAGCAGATTCCACACTGACTGCAATGTCTTCTTTCTAGAAAGAGCGAGAGAGAGAAAGAGAGAATAGAGAGAGAGAGAGAGAGCGTGTGTGGGTGAGAATGAGAGAGAGAGAGAGAGAGAGAGAGGGAGAGAGAGAGAGAGAGAGCGCACAAGAGATAGAGAGGGAGAGGGTTGAATGTATGTTGCCCTCTCCAAAGTGCTGTGTTCCTACGAGTAATTCTATAACAAGAAATTCATGGAGCTACTAAAGTTTTACAAATAATTTGAGATGGATAAATAAAAAGATAGATAATTCTTCTAAAACTGACTATGAGACACCAAAGAGAAAATGCAAGTGTTAATGGTTTTTCCACTTGTCTCCTTCACATCCACCAAGGTCGCTGCATGTTACACGGCGATGTGCCGATCAAAAGCCGTTGAGCCGCCACCTCTCACAGGATCCCATTCAATGTAAAATCACACCAATACAGCATCCTCAGTCCAAGGCCAGACACCATTACCTTGCAGACAAGAAGACGTGGAACAATACAGCCACGTGGAGTCGATACGAAAAGCATTACAACTGAAAACTGATTGATTTCACTGTGAGCGTGCCGTCATGTTTAAAGGTGCACCACGCAAAACTGCCGCTCAGAGAAAAATGTGAAAAATTTGATGGTCGAGCCTACGTGGTTCACATTGACTCTCTGAAAATGACACACTTATTCCATGTTTTTGTCAGCCGAGTCTACACCAAGGTTCGAACAATCACTTCAATCGCCCCTCAGCAATTTTGCATATAGTGCACCTTTAATGACCAAAAAACGATCAACTAAACAATGACACGCTGCCTTTCTTTGATCTGCTTTTATGCTTTTTGACGCCACACAGGACGTATTTTCTTTTACACAGGTCTGCACAAGCTTGTATTGATAATACATGCAGCTCATAATACAGTTACATAGAATTGATACAGTTTTCATTAGAAATAATAACTGATTAACTTCTTTATAAGCATACCATAAAAAATCAATGGTATTACATTACCACTCTTTGATCTACTTTTATGCTTCTTTGCACTACACATTAGTATCTGTGGGCAATATTATAAATAGATTTGGGCTAAAAGATGGTTCAGACTTAGGGCAATTGAACCCGCCACTATGTTGTGGTCGGTGTCCCAGGGCAGGTACGTGCACTCTGTACCAAGACAGCTTTCGACTGGATTTTTACAATCTTGTGTAAACTCAACAGTAATTACATTTTACAGCACCGGATTTTAAATCATCCTGTCCAAATTAAAACAACAAAGTCATGCAAAGGAAAATTGCAAAGAGGTAATTTGCATGAGGTGTGATGAAGGTAATGAGGCAAGAAGAGTTAAAATGCACCGGCATTTCCCTTTAACGTAGAATTTCCCGGCTGTTCACTTTCCACACAAAGCCAATGCTCCAAAAGCCTTTTGCTGAAGCAACAGCGTAAAGAAAAAACAAGGTTTATTCCTACCTGGCGCTTTAGTTCAAAAGCTGAGCTGCAAACTACACTGCAGTTTGTTGAGGGAAAATAAAATCTGGAGGTGGCCAATCTGTCTTGAAAACAGTCTGCCACAACAGCAGCGATATAGGGGGGAAAAAAAGAAATGCCTGTAACTGTGGAAATTTGCATGAATACATCATTACAATGTCAGAGGCTCTGAACGGAGACACTGAAGGAAATGTCAGCGTGAACCCCACTTCAATCGTCAGGTCTGACTTGCCTGTAAGGAACGCTAAATATTTGATCTTTAGATTTTTTTTTATTTTTTTTTACGATGTAGTGAGCCACACAAAATCCAGGCTTTCGAGGGCTTCCATTATCTAAATCAACTCTAGTCTGCAGCTGACATTTATTCTCTTGGTCTGATTCTAGTTTGATCACGTGGACAGATTACATTTAAAGATTTCTGTTTCTGCAAAACAGTGTTTCATTCTTTTAATTCATTTCATTTTGCATCATTTTGTCCTGTGATTCTTTGTTGATTATTTAGATCTAAGCAGACTCACGCAAATCAAATGTCCTATTTCAGCTCCCAAAAGGCAGGTGGGATTTCTGTGGAGCTGTTTTATTCACAAACTGACTGCACTTTGGTTTATCTGCACTAGATCTGCAGGAATCCCTCAAGTGTTTAATGCAGAAAGGCTTTCCTCTTGCCTCCGAGCTTGATCAATAGCGGGCTCACTTTATTTGCAGTGAAGGTGACGGATCGTCTCTTGCGTTCAGCCTCGGCAAATAAACACCACTGTATTCTTAGACGAACCTGAGAGAGGGCATCATTTCAAACTTCATTAAGTGAATTTGTGAGTTTCCCTTATCTTTTAACCCGTCCTTCCGTCTGCCTCTTCCTCCAGAAAAAGCAAAGAACAGACTTTATATGGTAATAGCATCATCACTCAGGGTAATCAAGCCTTGAACATGTAACTCTCTCGTTTCTACAACGACTTTTGATTCACACTCTACCTTTAATTTAGATGCGCGAATGACTTCCTCAGATATCATCAGAGGTTATCTCAAGAGACGTTCCCTTGTGCATTCTCAAATAGACAGGCAAAAAAAGCAAAAAAAACCAAAAAAAAAACAGCATTGCCTTTCATCGCACATGAAATGCATACCTAAGGAGAGGTTGCTGGGATGAAAGTGATCCTTAATATGGCTAAATCTATCATGCTAAATGCATTGCCCCGAGTTAAGACCTGAGCTCACAGAGAACAGAATATCAGGCTGAGGCAGTTTAAATGATTTAAAACCATTACAGTCGCTGTTTAAATGTCTAAATTTATACTGAAGGCCATTTTGTCCTTCAGAGTGGCAGACCTCTGCACTCTGCTTATAATACACATCAAGAGTCCTCCAGTTGCCCTTCCTCTCTTTTACATAGTCAGTCAATGGAAAGAAACACATTACTGTAGCTCTTCAAGACAACATTCGGTGTATCAGGGCATCAGTATGCGTCTGCTCAGCTGTAATTTGTTCAGCATGGGGAGCAACGGAGAGAAAATGAATGTACAAAACAGCTAATGTAGGAAAGTTAGGGCTTTGACATTACAGCTTGATATTTTTCATTTTCTTCAATCTGAATATTAATCAGTACGAAAGAGAAACATTTTAATGGTCAGATTTAGTCAAGCACAGACCAAAATAGTAAACATTTAACTTGTGGCTGCCTTATTTCTATGATTAAATGAGAATTGGGCTATAAAAAAAACCCATTCTAATGTAATTTTAATTATACAGAAACTACACGTACTGCTAAAATGAAGGCAAATAGGCATTGAGTTTTGGTCTAGTTTTAGTAGCGAGCAGACGATTCAATTTACAGTCCAGTTTCCACAAAAGAACAAAAATGCCAATGAATGCCGCAGTCTATTCTATTCTATTCTATTCTATTCTAATAAATACAAGAAAACATATAGGCTGATTATTTATGTTTCACTGTTTTGTTAAATATGTGCAAAACTCACCATTTCCCAGTGGTTTAAAATGCACAATAAAAAAATGAAGACAACAAATTGGCCCTAGATTATGTAATTTAAGATTTAAGACCCTATAATCTACCAGCCGCTTTGAATCTGTTAATGCCTCTAAAACACTGTGGCTGTGCCACACTCTGAAACCTGGGCAGGAAATTTGTTTGTTTTGACAGGCTTTTTAAAGAGGAGCTGATGTTGTGCAGCCTGCCATCTAGATGACTTGTTAAAATGAAGATCAAGGGCATTTAACCAGTGGGTTCAGGAACATGGGGGAGATTTTCTTCTTCTTCATCTTCTTCATCTTCTTCTTCCTTTCCTTTTTTTTAAAATATGTGTTCAGTTCAGTATATTCCTCTCTGTGCTGAAAACAAAAGCAGTTTATCTGATAACAACTGCTATAGGGGTGTTAATACGCTGTAATCTAAAGAGGAGAGGGATGAGGGGGAGGGACGAGAGGCAGAGGAATGGCAACAGCAGTTTTTTGACAAATGAGGGAATCAGAGGTTTGTGCCGCAGTGAAGGAACTCAGGCACATGGCTCTGACACCAGCTGAGACCCCAAGGCGAGACTGTGGCTTGGTGCAGGAGGTTCAGCTGCAATCTCGCCTCCCCTTAGGATAATCATGCATGTACACACTGTATTTGTGTGACAGTGAGTTTCATTTGTGTGCTGACCTAGGGAAAACAAAGCACAGATTCAAGAATTGTATTTATTTGACATTATTCAAATTATTATTATCATTTTTTTTACATAAGCAAACTAATTTGGGTGTCAAGGCTGAGGTGGATTGGCTGTAGTGTGGATGGGTGTACTCTAGTTTAATTTCAAGACTGATATTCCTTTGGGAAACAGAGATGGCTTTTTTTATGATGCTTTTTGTACTGTACAAGCCTGGCAACATGCAGGCAGTACATAAAAACAAAAGCCATGATGATCAAAAGTGGTGAAGTAAATGGTGAGGGAAAAATTGGAAACATTCTAGTTCAGCATCTCCACTAATTGCCTCAACTGACCAATCCCACAGCAAAGGGCTTTGTTGTCTGCCTGCGCATGGTGGAAACAGAAAATAGACCAACTGATGAGCACAGACTTAGTGACAGATTTCCTCGGCACAGACTCCTCTTAACCCCATGTGCAGAGCAATAATGTGTGCTGTTTTCGAGCACAATTTGCAGGGATCAGAGTTATTTCAATAATGAATGCAATTACAGGTCTCCTGTTATGACTAACATCCTGATCGAGCGTTTACAAGAGAGCCACACTGTTTCCAGGTCCTTCAAGCATGTTGTACTCTTTCTGGTTGTAATTATATCTGAAATAAATACTGAGCTCAGCAAAGGTTTCGCCAGGATCAGAGCAAAACAAACGCAGAGCCGGTGTTCAGCCAGCTTTGAGTCGAGGTCCTGTGAAAATGATCAAATGTAGAGCAGTTAATGAAAAGCCAAATGAATCACATCTTTTATTCTCCCTTGGCTGGGGAGTGTGAAGCTGCAGGTGGGTAAAAATCAAAGATAAAATCTGCGGCATAGGAAAAACTACTCCAAGGTTTAGACAAGACACGGTGAAGTATTGAGCTTTCCTGCTTCCACTACGTGTCAGGCAGGTCAGCTGAGCAGCAGCAGGTCAGTGGAAAATTAGAGAAGAAACCAGCCTTTTTTTCCAGTTTTGCTTGAAGCACAATTGAATTCTTAAAGAAGAGAGATTATGTAATGTATTTCAAATAGTCTAATTACAGCCATATCGTATGTTCTCTCTCGTTTTTTCTCGTCTCTCTCCACATCTGTAACAGATTGCCCATAAACAGAATTCAATAACATTCATATCACATTAAGACAGAATAACGCTCAATTAAGAAAATCAAAGGGAAACTCAGAGTAAATACCACAGTTTAATGTACCTCCTTTTCCTTTTATATAGGTTTTACTTTTAATTACATAAATATAAAAGTACAATCATTAGTATAAATGTGCAACTTGCAAACAGAATTAACTTGCATACATTAACTCAATGTTACACCACGATGCAAGCAACATGAGACGTACACCAAGGTGTATAATTATGTTGTTGTTGGTAGAGCAAAAGGTCAGCATAGCCCTGGATCACAGATACCTGAAGCAGCTTTTAAATGCAGCTCTTATAGCATTAGTCTTTATGAATAAAAAAAACAAAAAAAACCACAAAAGAAAAACAGGCCGTCTAACTACCGGGGCTCACGTCCAAGTTCCAGATCAAAGCTGTGAGTGTTTACCTTGAGAAGGATTAGAGGCGGCCAAGCAAGGCAGCAGTACGTCATTCTGCTGGTGAGGCACTCTGCTGTTTACCTGACCGCTGATTGGCCTTAAACAGCCGCTTCAGTTGCACTTAAGTCGTATTAATTGTAAAGGACTGTATTATCAAAGCTGGCAGCTTTAACAGTCCAAAAATGGGCTCTTAATAGTCACAAAATGCACTCTCAAAATGCTATTTGTCAGATGAAATTACAAAGTGTGTGGTATCATCCTAATGTAATGTACCATAGTATGCTCAATAACCCACCGTACCGAGTCTCTTTAAAATAGAGGAGAGTCTCCGGTGTTGTAACTCTGCTGAATAAATGATACTGCGCTCATCATGCTACATGACCAGACTCACCTCGATCTTATTAAGACAAACTCTAAGTATCTTCAGAGCTCGTTAAAAGAATTTGTGACATTCACCGGCGGTGTTTCTGCAGATCTTAACCCCTTGCAGGATGGCCAGTGTCATCATCACAATCCCACATGTTTAACACTAACAATATAACCAGCCCTCGGTGATATAAATCAAATAGTTGGAGCCTGTAGATGCTGTCAAACCTTTCCTCTCACATGAAACTGTAATGGTGCTTTTTCCCACTCCAAGTGCTGTGGTGTAGGTATGTATCTAGAACATCCAGTGCTGTGATCCAAGTCTGCTATGCTGACCCATTTTATGTACAAATTGTGTGGGCTTGAAAATTTTGCATCATTTTGATGTGGTTTGGATTTCATGATTGATGACAACATGAGAGGAACTAATTACACTAAAAGAGAGGAGT
This sequence comes from Myripristis jacobus, assembly GCA_900302555.1. Lineage (NCBI taxonomy): Eukaryota > Metazoa > Chordata > Actinopteri > Holocentriformes > Holocentridae > Myripristis > Myripristis jacobus. The sequence continues at coordinate 40,673 of OMLB01063279.1, read as the reverse complement.
CAATGATATCACATTTAAGAAGCATTTATGTTGATAACAAGTACAAACATTCAGTAATTCCTAAGACCACCTGTCTCCTCTTACAGAAGATACAGAGGACAGCAGGGCAGTTAAAACCATTGCAATCAATGGAGATCAATTTTGCAAAATGCAAAAAGGATTGTATAGTACAACACACAAGCTCTACTCACTATATTCTTTTCAATAAGGAATCATTTTTTTGTAATATGCAAGGACAAAAGTAAGGCAATTGATTTCAAGCCATGCATGCATTTTAAGTGAGCAAACATTACTCTAAATACTATGTTCAATGTCTTAAAAGCTTGATGTATCTCAGGCTTAAGGAAAATACATTTTAATCGATAATGTATTGTATCGAATAACTTCTGTGGGGCCTATAGTAAGGAAAGCATCTTAAGATAACATATCACAGTCCTTTAACGCTCATTTTCAGTCCTTTACACGTCAGACTGTTTCATTTTGGATGCACAAACATGCATGCATTCGTACACACACACTTCTTGTCAAAGGTGAGCTAAGGAATTGTTGTTTAAGGATACAATTTAGGTCTGCCGCTATTGCTAGATAGATCCCAGGGGGGAAAGGGGCTGCTCGGTCAGTAAGAAATACTGGAAGCCTCTGCCAATGAACCGTATGCCTCCACTGGGAAAATTAAAGTTCATATACAACATCATTGGGAAATAATTATTTCAGCTGCTATACGGGCCATTTCGGTGACATATTACAGAAAGGGAACAGTATTAAATTCAAAGTATGTTCTTTGCTACAGTATCCCATTGTTCCTGCTTGCATGGTGTTTTCGTTGTGTAATGCTAACAGCGTATGGCAACGTATGTAGCCCATGGTATTGCAAGCTTCACATTACTGTCATTATGTTAATTGCACTGATTTTAACAAATTCTGTAAGGAAATATTAAAGGAATACAGAGGTCTTTGGGCAAAATACCATTTTTTCAACGTACCCAGACTGAGACAAACTGGTCGATACCAATGTCACCTCTGTATGTCCATGGGTAGCATTTCCTGTTAGTTTAGCATTAAGACTTGAAGTCTATGGGAGTCGTTAGCCGAGGTCACTCAAAGTTAAAAAATAAACGTACAGAGGCGAAAATGGTGTCGAACACCTTGTCTCAGTCTAGGTTAAGTCGGAAAAAGGGTATTTTGCCTAAAACGTTGGAGTATTCCTCTAAAGGCTCAACAGCCTGTGCTCACTCTGTAACCGTATTGTCCATGTTTTTCGAGTGTGGTTAAGTCATGATTCTGAATTCTGCATCTTGCTCAATCAGTCCTCTGCGTAAGAGACACGTGACAGTGAGACACATTCATATTCAATCATTCCTTATATTTGTCTGTAGATATTTGAAAGCTACGTAGAAAAATATACTTTAAAGAGTCCTCTGTTTTATATACAGCTATCTTGTATGGCTTTACCATAATGGCATGCAGGAGACTAAGACAAGCCTGAAGTTTCAACTACCTGAGTCATTTTCTCTATTCCTCGCGTGGAGGCTGGGGAGTAAAGGAAATTCACACCTATGCACGAAAGCATGGAAAACAACCAAGGGTGGATCTAAATCTAATTCACGCCTTATTATAAAGCGCTTTTTAGGACATTCCAGTACTATATACAGTTATGGCATATTTTTTATTCACAGTGTGAAGGGGTGATGAGCGTGAGGAGAGAGCCGAGGTCTGCAAGAAAAAGGAAGCAGGAGGGTATGGTGCAGCGTGTGTGAATTGAATGCAGATATTGACAGAGCTATAAAAAGGAGTGGGTGGACTGGGAGGATACAAGATGTTAAAGATGGACGCCAGGAAAAGTTGAGCCCTTGGCTTAGATAGGCTGTAGATTTGCATTTGGACGTGGATTTGAATGTGTGGGGTTTTCTTTCACTCTGTTTTCACACTACTACTACTATTACAATGATTCAGACACGTATGCCAGCAAATTCAGCGAGTCTCACCAGCCCCTCACCTCTCTCTGACTCTCATCTTTGCACTTTCTGTGGGACAATTAAACTACCAGCTTCCTCCTCCCTCTCTGTATGAACATCTAACGCTATCACACCGCATTGACTCACTGAAGAGATATTTGGCAGCAACAAGGCCATTGATCGTGCAAACTGACAGCGTAGCACCACATCCTCTACAAACACCTGCCATCTATTAAACCGTGCCTACACATTTGTACTGAAATCAAGAGGAAAAGCAACCTCCACGCGCTGCTGGATCACGCTTTGTTTAACTGAGCTATAACAGCAAAGCCGGCTCTCTCGTGGAAAAAGTGTAAATGTCTGCTAAAGACAAATCGATGCAAGTGAGAGAATCCTTTGCATGAATGGGTAGTTTTCCACTCCCAACATTTAAAATTGACTCTGCTTGTGCCAACATTTTACATAATGTGCCAGAATCATCCTCCATTTCCACTCCCTTATATATATTGCGCTTCAAACCAAAGGAATATAAACATACACTTCTCCTATACTTACTTCTAATTCAGAAATAAGCATATATCCTAAGTCTAAAGTGTATTTGTTAGATTGCAGGGCTTCATATTTTTTCCCCTCATTTGCAGACAGCTGTTGGTTGAGAAAGAGAGTTGGAAGGTGCCTTTTTTTACCCTTCAAGTCAAAGTCTTTGGCCACTGAAACATGTTTTGAGCTGATAAGAGGCCCAGTTCCTCTCTCATGAGAAATGGATTTTCATTCTCCCACTCTGCTCTTCTCTCCATCTCAAGCAATAAGGAAATTACTGTTTGAAGCCCAGTAACGTGGCGCACTGCAAAACTCTGTTGTCACTCCAGCTCTGCCTAAATCGGCTACATCATAGCAATGCACAGCAACTGTACTTTCCACCTGCCCCCAGAAATCAGTCACCTGAGGGTAAAACTTGACTCGTGTCAAGGAAAGTGGGCTGTGCACAATCAATGGAAGGTCTAGAAATGGTGCAAATAATGCATGAGGAGAAATATAATGCATAGTTTAATATGTGCTATATCATCCAGTTATTATATTTGTCTTGAGATGTCTTACATCAGCATTCAGCAGGTACATTCAAATATACTGGCAAAACCTCAAAAGCAATAATGACTGCACTACCATTTCAGTCAAATAAATCTGATATATGTTAAGCATGTGGAGCCGACTAATTCTTCTATTGACTAACACTGATATTTCAGGGATTTTCAGTGATTTGTTCTTGGTTGGGTATGAGTTAGGTAGAGTAAAATGGGTGATTATGGCCTCCATGCTTCCATATCAACATATAGTGCTGTTACTTGACTCTGTGGTTCTCTCTTCATGTCATCAGCATCATATAATCTGGCATCATCATTGTCATCATCATCGTCATTATCATCATCATCATCATCATCATCATCATCATCATCATTATCATCATCATCATTATCACCACAGGTTGTTACTTCCAACCAAAAGTATCCAAATTTCATGCACATCATGCATACAAGAGTGATACTGAGAATCCATTTCAACAACCTTGTTTTTGTCTGAGAGAACCAACTTCAGCCTTTGTTATGGAGGGCTAAAGACCTCCCAGTCTTTTCCCGCTGTCTCTAAAACACTCAAGTCCTCTACCTGGAGTTACTTGTCTCTGCCAGCCTGTTGTTCATGATACCAAGTGCACCGACCCCTCCAGAGAAACCATTATGGCACACTGTCCTGGGATATCCATTAGCAGACTCCGACAGCTGCTTCTGCATGATGGCCAGGGACACCTTGTTGGAGGCTGTGAGTTCTTTCATGGAGATCATCTCCCCTGATAGTCTGCGTCCCTCAGTATCACTATCACAAGGCCCATCTGAGTCAGGTGGCCGTCCAAACCGACCTTTGCGGCTCCGGGAGTTTGGACGGATGGCATTGCGTCGGCCGAGGAAGGCATTGGCCTTATTACAGCGCTGGCAAAACAAGCAGCTCATCTTCTGCAGCATCCAGTTGAGCACCTGCTTGATGACAATAGAGATGACGTTGAAGAGTGAATAGATGCAGCACACGCCCATCAGCATAAATAGGAAGTTGGCTAGCCTGTATAAGTTTTGGTATTCATAAGCCGCATTCTGGCTGCTCACAAAGTCCCCAAAGCCAATGGTACTGAAGGTGACAAAGCAAAAGTAGAGGGAGTCCAGGTAGGCCCAGCCCTCCACTGGCGTGTACATAGCTGATGCACAGCAGGAGATGGTGA
>OMLB01063279.1:0-32273 GCA_900302555.1 Myripristis jacobus | reverse complement strand
TCTTTTTTTTTTTTTCCAGCGCGCACACACAGAACGAACAGCTAGTGGACGGTGAAAAGAATTTTGCTGGATTTGTTCATTTCAAATGTCAAAAATCTTCCTCCAAAACTGCTGACTCCACCTCTAATGTTTCCACTCAGCCCAGACCAAGATGAGAGCTTGATCAGGCAGAAAATCACATATGCGTTAATCCAATAAGATCAGAGCTGTGGGAGAGTATTTATTCATTAATATCACATAAAGTATGCTCATCCGTATGTAGAAATGATGCTTTGCTCAAATGGCTGATGGTGGTTGCACACATAATTACACACTAGAGATTCAACCAGAAGGAAAGTAATGGAAATGGTGCCATTAGTATTCATTAATTACCATTTGACAGTTTTAAGGGTAGAAGAAGATGCTCTAATGGTTATCAGACTGGAGGGAAACAAAGTCAGGCAGCAAAAGGCGAGAAAATTATAGCGTTGTTGTTAGGCCCTTTTTTTTCACTATTAGCTGATTTTAAGCCACATGTGCTGAACAGCAATGAGAGGGTTGACACAATTTAGACTGAGTGGCACTCATTACAGTCTAATACCAAATAACTATGCCTCATTAAATAGTCTCATAAAATAGGGACCTAAACAAATAGCACAAATTACAGAATGTGTTGCTAATAGGTGTATTGATGGACTTTGCAAATTCTCTGCAATGGGTTTGTTAAAATTGGCAAACCGCTCCCCCTAAAATACTATTTTATTCAGCCAATTTCTAAAGGAAATGGCAGAAAAAACACACACACAGCCAGCATCATATTATCAATATCTGTAGCACAAAGACATTGAAGGCGTTGATAACAGCTATTAAATGTATAACCTTTAAAGCAAACTGCTTACATTCTCTTAAGCTGGAGGAGAGATAATTCCCCTGGCAACGAACTATATTGAATTGTGCTTTTCTATAGTATGCTGTGTGTATGAAAACAACAAAGCAATAGAAAGAAAAAAAAATCAGCGTAGGGCATGCAGATGAATCTCAAATGGACGCATTCATGAACAAACAGCAAATAGATCTATATAGATCGTCCCATATGGTGAAAAAATGAAACAAGGAATTTAATATTTACTGTAAAGTGCAGGTTACTGTATGTGGTCTTTTTTTTTTTTTTTTTAATCTTAGCACCTTTTCAAATGTGTAGCACATCTGGTGAAATCGTTGCTGTCACTCGGACAACAAATGCTGCGAGAGGCATATTGATCCGTTTTGAGGGGAAACAGGCTCACAAGGTCAGTCCTCTGAAATGACACCATTAGGCCTCGAATCAGGTCAAGGAAGCCTGCATGTACTGATGTGTCAGGTTATAGAGAGAACATGTAGGGACAAAGGAACATTAAATACGGCACAGAATCAAAAGCGGCTAAAAGTGTTTGGAGCCATGTTTGCATGTTTGAATGGTGGCCATGCACCCAGTGGCCACTTTATTAGCTCCACCTGCACAGTAAAGTTTTCTTTTCTGCTGCCTATAATGCTCAGGTTTTCTTTTTGTCACAGTAATAGAGGTGTTCATTCACTTCTATGTTTGGCATTGAGCTCATAGTTAGTGCTGCTGTTGCACTGGACTGGATTTTATTGAGAGGTGTTTCTACTATTCTGTCCCCCCTCATGTATATAAGTAGGGGGGACAAAAAATTAGAAACACCTCTCAATATAATGTAGTCCAGTACAAGACCTCTGCAAACTACAACCTCAGTAATAAACATAGAATTAAATTTACACATTCTCCACAGTGCCGACAAAAACTGAACGTTATACATTTTCTTAAAAGGTAAAATTTATGGCAGAGCTGCTGCACTGAACTAATAAAGCGGCCACTGAGTGTATTCATTTGTGTGAGCTAAAATAAGCACTGTTGAACCTTAAGGTCACTGTGCACCACCACAGACAACAACCCACCAGAAAAAAAACGCCCACACACATGCTGATGTTCTGAAAACACACTGAAAGGGTAATTCTGTGACTGATTTGCAAAAAAAAACATAAATAAAATAACCCTCTCTATTGCCTTCCCATATCTACAATTAATATGCCACTTTAAAAACAATCTCCCAGCCAAACCAACTGTGTCCCAGGAGTGGCAATGGCCTCAAATTGGCCTGATAAGAGCGGCAGCAGAAAGTGCCATGCAAGCCCATTTCTCTGATGACTGTGTTTCTGTGACGAACAGGAAATCATTAGTCATGGGGCGGCGTGGCGGGGGTCTGTGGAGAGGACACGGGGCTGAGGAAGCAGCAACATGGCCAGTCCTCAGACATCATCACCACACCATCTGCTGAGATGCTGCCAAGATAACTGGCGGACCGGATAATAATAGGCGTATTCAGACTATCAACAAAAACCACACTGCCGGTTTAACAAAATGCAGATGACAGAATGGACTGTATACAACAGGGAGTTGCAAATTTTGAGGCGCAGCAATGTTGTAAGACCACTGCACGCACAAATTAAACAAAGGCTATGATATATAGTTACTGCATGAGATAAAACACTCAAAGCCAACGCGTACAACAGTGATATTTCCATGATACCCTGAGGCATAGCTGTGTGACTTTGAAATTCACACACAACTCACCCACTCACAATACAGGCTGTATGTTAATGGTATCTGTTATGCATGTCAGAGCATAGCTAATCAGCGTTATTGTGGTTACACATGGTTGTGCAGTAATTACAAATAATGGACTGAGGAAATCATAATGGAACATGAAGCTAACAATCATTAAAGCAGGTCGACTCAGACATAAATTACCAGAGAATAACAAATGAGCCGTACGTGCATCAGTCTTTCTCACTGTTGGGCATTGGGTTTTCATAAATCTTGGAAGCCTAAAACATGCAAGGTTACATGCCCAAGTTGCAGCTGCCAGCAGAAAGGAGCTCCTTAAAACACAGTTGGCAACACCAAACCCCCCGAACAAATGCTCTTTCTAATTTTGTGATTAGTGTGGCTTCGCTCCTCCAAAACTGAATCAGTCCAGCGTTTTTTCAATTGTATCTTGTATTTAATTCACTGGCAAAGAGAACCTGGAAGATTGATGACTCTGGCCCGGTCTGTATTGATTTATTGTCAAGAAAATCTGCTGCATCGCCTTTGGATCTACCCAGACATTTATTCTCTTTGCTCCGTTTTTTTGATCCGTTTGTCGTCTTCAGAGAATTTCAAAAGCCACATAGAGGATAAAAAAAAAAAAGACTCAAAACACAGAGGCTCATGTTAGACAGTGGCACACAAAGGTTACACAGTTCAATCAAACAGGATTAGAATTAGGATAAATGTCGCCTCATTGTCCAATTTCAAACAGTAACAGAGATTTGTCTTCTCATGCGACCGGAGTATCTGATCTCTTATCAGATTCATATGCTCTCCACGATGGATCTCAAGGCTGTGTCCTTGCAGTTCCTATTATCTTCTGCTGTATGCACAGTCAGTGTTTGAATAAAGGCTTAGCTCCATAAAGCCCTCCTGTATTATTCCCCAGAGTAAACACACCTGTCACAGGGAGGTTCTGAAACACTGACTACAGCACTCAGCTTACAATGAAAGGCCTCAATGTCCTGCATATTATACCACACAGATATGGTGCTGCTACTCATCACAGTAAGGGTACATTAAATATATGTCTGTCATCTCCTAATTGTTTAGCGTCAGAGAAGGCCACAGGCAGTTCCTGATTTGTAACAAACACATGAAGGCACATGAAAATAGCCAGATTAGATGACAATGGGATTTGGAGCACTTGAGATTCAGCAGACATTCAATGTAATGGTTGTTCATTAGTGCTAATGTGAAAGCAGGAGCCCCTGAAATTTAGAGCAGTGGAGAAAACTCTGCTTTGGTGTGGGCCTGTCAACTTACTGACAGCCTCAATAATGATCTTGGTTCGTCTCTACACAAACCACAGTCAGCTGCCTCACAGGAACGGTAAGGTTACATCGCTCTGTCGCTCACAATTAAGTGAAGTTTTATTTTTCGATCAAAGAGTGTGCCAACCATAAGCTCTCGCGTCTACAGCTCTAGACAGCCACACTCATTGCCAGAGGTTGCACTTGAATAATTTGGATTGATTGTACGGTGAAACTAAAATAAAGCCATTTCAGCAAATCCAGTTTACTGTAATACTGTGATCCTGGCATTTTCCTTGCATAATAACAACTCCGGCTTTGTTTTGTTTGCTGGGAGAAATCAAAATGCACACCAAACCGATGCATGAGCGAGGCGAGAGGCTGGAAGTCAGGGAAGTGGATTGATGTCCTGAATGTCACCGGTTCCTGAAATCCCCAAACCAGCTGGAAAAGAAAAAAAAATCGCAATTTTTTTTTTCAGAGGTGTGTTGGAGCAATCCAGTCAAGCTGAAACTACTCCAGTGAAGCTGCACAGTGTCCAACAAAAGAGGAGAGTGGATTTCATTGAGCAGCTCTCAGGTGTGAATGCATTGTATGTAGCTGTTATATGAGTGTGAAACAGAGCGTTAATGACAAGGGAAAGTATGTTATTCACTGGATAAACAAAGGTTTTTGTTTTTTTTTTAAAAAGAGAAAAAAAATGTTTTTCATTCTCAAATTTGGATGAAGTTCTAAGCATAAATTTAGCCCATAATCCTGGATTGACTTTTATTTTTTAATATCCCAAGCAGCATTGGGCCACACATACATACATACATACAACATGTGTTACAGTTACTTCTTACTTCTCTCAAAAGTAATTGGATTACTTTACCAATTACTGCATAGAAAAAGCAATTAGCTACTATGAAAAGTAACTTTTGTGCTACTGCTTTAATTTCCTTATTAATGCACACATAGCTGTAGTATTTTAGTGTTACTGTGGCACAGTGTGGGACAAAAAACCTGTCAAATTTGATCTGTCAATGTCCATATTATCACTCTGATGAAGAGTGAACATTTTTTTGTTTGTTTTGTTTGTTTCAGTCGGGTTTTAGTCGAATGAATCTACAGTGGATGTAATCAGTGAAAACAAACAGGTTTCAACATTGTCTAATGCGTGATTTTTACATTTCGCTGGACTTTCCAATTTAGTTTCTGTACACACAGATTACTCCACATCCCCCTGTTGTGTATGATTTGTCTTTTATCATTATTCATTAGTTTTGGTTTTCTCCCCTTACAAAAGAAAAAAAAAGTCTAAATTACTCTGCTCTGCTTTTGAAAAACTGTCCAAACTTGATGAAACTAACGAGGAGACGAAGAAGGCGAGATCATAAAATTATAAGGAGTGAGATTTTAATTCATGTCCCAAATGAATTTTTATGGACACTTTTAATTTCACCAGCGGTGATTATCCATCATTCCAGTGTGGTGAGTGTGTGTGTGTGTGTGTGTGTGTGTGTGTGTGTGTGTTTGTGCTAAGTTTTGCTTATTTACATGCCTGGCCACGTTTTGCCCAGGGGTGACATTAGAATGGAAAATTAGATGGCTGGGCTGCGTTTGTCTGCTATTTTCTGCTGCTGTCTATTAGCCTGCTATTTTTACACATCATTGAATTATGTAATTGCATTATTTAATTTGAAAAAGTAAGTAGCTACATTTGTGGTTACTGTCAGAAGTAGTGGAATTACTGTAACATGTTTCTTCCAGTGCTGGTTTCAAGTCTGCACCAGCTCTTGTGTTTGAGTTGCATGTTAATTCTCCTGATGACACACTGCTGTCCCATAAGCAGCTGCTTGACTCCCAGCGTAGGTCCAGGACTTCAAACTCCAGGGTGAAGCGAGTCAAAGGGATTAGTCAGTTTTGTCAGCGCATTGTGCCGTTTTTTTTATGTATTTATTTTTATTTTATTTTGCCTTTATTCAACCAGGAAGGTCCTTGAGCTAAAATCTCTTTTTCAAGGCCGACCTGGCCACGATAGCACACCATTACCAGGTTAGAAAAATAACTAAAAATATACAAATTGGGGGAGGGCACACCACACTGTTATGGTAAAAAATGAAGAATAGCAATTCACTCTCAATGAATATGACTTAAACTATGCCTGATGAGTTCAGCATTGACCCCATCATAATCAGAAAATAACAGCATTTTACTCCTTTTTACACCTGTTACTCTTTTAATGGACATTTAATATTAAAACAATATGAATTCAATATATTTAAAAGTCTCACATTAATAGGCTTTGGTGTAAACATCTTAGACTATTGTTTTTTTTATTTTACTCTTTATTTACTCACGCCCAGCCGTGTTCTTTACATTAGTAAACAAATTGGTGTGTCCTCCCCTTTGACGCTGCTCTCTGCCTTTAATCTAAAGTTTTAATCATTTGGCTTCTCACTGATGTAAGGTAACGCTCTACTTCTCTCTTAATGTTCCAGTGAACATCAGATCATCTCTGTGTTGTTATTTGTGCAGTCTCCCATGAGATGAACTATTTCTACTGCGTTGATGAAAATTTTGACTGCAGTTCAAAGGAGAGAACCAGAGGCAATGGGGAAACTTGACATTGGATCACTGAATTTGCACATGTAACTTCATTTGAACACTGAAGTTTTTTCTTTAGCTACTCGAGAAATGCAGTCACACAGCTTGTCTGACTCCTGTGGTCCTGCCTCTCTGCACCCCTCTGAACTCTTCACACAGAGGCAAAGTGAGTTTTCATTTCTACGATGGCAATGAAATTAAATGAAATGACTATATTTCCTTTTTTCCCCCGGTCCACGTCTGAAATTTTCATAGCTTTCTACTGGATGTCATGCCACCAATCTGGCACTGAGCGCTGTGATTGGCTGGGAGCTAGACACCCGCTGCCCAAAGGCCGACACCCAGAAGAGTCCCGAGCTCAGCAAAACAAGAAAATCAGGCAGAGGGCAGGGTCTCTGCGGACACACACACCAACACACACTTCTAGTGAGTCATAAGTGATGACTGACAGGGGTTATTTTTGTATGAGTCTATACATTGTTTTGTTAGGAAAATCCAACTCATTCTCCCTTTAAATGTTGAATGAAATTAATTACTTGTTAGTCAAGGGTATATCCATTTTAGTGAAAAAATCTAAAATGGCGGCCCTGTTCATCCTGGAGAGAGACACCAGGTCAAGGAGATGTGGAGTGCAAAGAGCGCAGAGAGTTTATCATCTCCTTGCCCTGCCGGCGCAGAGAGCAGAATCAGTGAAATGCTAATCAGTTTAAGGTGATCGGAGCCTGGCAAATCTGCTGTGTCGGACGCAGCAGACTGCGTCCTCTAAAATGATCTTGATAGCTCCTCGCCGTGATGATATGGGTGAGTTACAGTACGTAGGCGGATTGTGTGCCTCAGCCCCTGTCTCAGCGCAGATTTATGGCCCACTCTGACAGAGCGTGGAGGTGTGGAGACGCTGCGTACAGCCGGCCCGGACAGCAGCATTTAACCAAGATGGGGATTTATAGAGGCCTGCGCTTCTGAACAGGCTTGTTCTACACACACGGACACACACTCTCGACTTCTACAGTAGCACCAAAGCTGAAAGAGGGAGAGGGGGAGGATGGAAAAAAAGTGACGGAGGAAAAGAACAGCTTCCATTTTTCAATCCATCAAAATGTTTTGTAATTTGGTACTTAATGGGATGGAAAACTCTTAATTCTCTGTCATTCAGCTGTTGGCTGGTTGAGTGTTTAAGATGATCAATTGATTTATTACCAGTGATGTAATCAGGTTCACTTGTGCACGTATTTATTTATCTTTAATCAAATATAATGAACCTCAATGAATGAATGGTCAGAAAGGACTTGGAGAGAGTTTGCATCCATTTCACTATGTTCCATTTTATCTAGAGGAAAATCATTTTCTTTTACGAGCAGTGGCTTGAGAAATCTGCCCATTCGATAAAATAAAGTTAGTGCTGTTATGTTTCTTACTAATATTCATTCTAAATGTAGAGTTTCTCATGTTGAAACAAACGACTGGCAGGGTGGTTCAGTCTGCGCATTTGCAACCTTCACTCTTTCACATTTTACTCCCACTGCAATTAATTCCCCACCAAAAAGCAGTAACAGCATGTTTCAGATTCCTTTCTGGCAGATTTAAGTTATGTTATGCAACACTGAGCGCTCCCCTCGTTTAGGCAGAGGTGTCACAAGCTTTCTATGCAGCGCTGTCATAGACTTCGGCTCCCCCTCTTCATCGGGGAGACAATTTCTGGGCTCGGCGTCACTCAGCCACAGCACGCAATCTAAAGAGTGCCTTTCATGTGATAGAGGGCCCTCTGTTTTCCATTTTTAACACTGACATTTCCTCCGAGCCTATGATTTCACAGAGCAAGCCAGGAGATCTAAAGAGAGGAGGAGAGGGGGGTTGGTGGGAGGGGGGGGCGAGCAGAGACAGGAGCAGGAAAAAGGTAGAGGGGGTGCAGAGCAGGAAGCTGCATGGGAAGAACAGGGAACTGCACTGGCCAGCTTTAAATAGTTCTCTAAAGGAAACTGTAGAGCGATCTCTTTCTAATTATGCAATTCTGAAAACACCTTCAAGTGCTATTCGGTGAGATAAGAGAAAAAACTGACACGTAAACAAAGTGAAGTGATGACTGTAATAGGTGTAAAAAGAGAAAAATTGTTTGAATATTTTGAGATATCTGAGGTGATACTTCCAGAGCTGGACTGAAAACAGACCACACCGACAGGAGACACAGATATAGAAGAGAGAGAGAGACTGTGTTGGAGTAAGAGACAGAGGGAAAGAACTAAGAGCTCGGTCCTGTGTTTTGCACCTATAAATCTGCTTTCACAGAGCACAGCAAACCAAACATTTCCCACCCACTTCCCCCAGCACATTCATAACATATACCGACAGTAACGACAACACAGATGGTTTTGATCCGGTGTGGCGGCGCAGTGTAGTTAATCTAAATAAAAACATGGCATCAAAGAGAAAACGCAGCGTGCCTTCAGGAGAACAGGGCAGCCTATAAAGTGACATTTCGCTGCACAAGTCTGCCGAACACACACTCCACCAGTCTGACTTAGTATCGTACCTTTAGTCAGACACCTGAGTTACACGGTGTGGTACAGCAAAGAGGGCAAATTTGGCCGGCAATCCCACACCAGATAAATGGGCTCTGGTCAGACAGGCATGTAATAGCCCCACAAGCTTCACTAGTGTGGTTCAATGAGACTCTCATCCCATATCAGCACCTTTTCAACCAGTATGAGAAAATAAGGATTATATTTGCAAAAAAGCTCCAAAACACAAAAACAACATGTCTGCTAATTAATGCTGTAAAGGGATTAGTTTAACTCCCACGCTCATTAGCTCGATCTGGATTCTGAGTCGCCTCCTTTCCATATTTGAGCAAGGCTGGCCATCTGTCTGTCAAACATGACATCTCCAGTGACACAACTGATTCAAATTTTTATGGAAACTGGAGGAATGCTTCGTGTTGGCACTGTCCTCCAGTGTTTAAAAATGTCGCACTGAGTAGATTCATGATGTCACAATAATTACAAATCAAAGTATCAAACATGACACGGATAGTTCTGCGATGGAGAGTTTGTGTGTTGATTGCCGAAACACTAGACAGAAGGGTCAAGTTGTTTTTTTTATTCCATGCTAATGAAGCACAGATTAAAAAAAAAGGAAGCAACTGTGTTCACATGGCCTACTCTGAAACAGAAAGTCCACTCTCAGACACACTGATGGTGGTTAAACTGATGATCTTGGATATATAATCTTTATAATTAGCAGATGAAGCAGCATGCAAATTAGTGCAAGCCTCTTAAGCTGGTCTTTCCTTAGCCAGCTCCAAACTGTCTGTGCTGTCAGTGGGCCTGAACACAGTTACATATCTGAAGTGGCAGTGGCAGTCCCTGCAGGCTACTCAGGAGCCACAGACACTGACAGTGCAGCTATGGAGGCATTTTGACGCAGAGGTATAAATTGTCCTTAACTCAGGCATCATAAATGCAAACGACATTAAACTGACTGGACTAATGTGTGTGCGATCGGCAAAGGTCAACATTTTAAACTTTGACAGGAAATAACTGCTACTTAACTCGCCCAGTTTTGATGAGAGTTAGAGGGATGATGCATCTTGTCACTGACTGGCCCAGTGACGCCTGCTTCATTCGTGCTGTATGACTTCCTAAAACCTACACTTACTAAATGAGTGTGCATGGTCCTGCATGGTCTTTTTCAGCAACACCCTGCTCCACACTCAGAGTTACACTCACTCTCATCGGCCTTTTACAGTTTGCAAGTGAGCAGCTCCACTAGAACAGCAAGAGGTCAAGTACCTTGCTCAAGGGCACATCCAAAAATCTCACTGAAACCTCACTGATTCAAACCCACAGTATTCATTTTGGAAACAGTGAAGATGAGTCAGACTCATGCTGGAATGGTATAGGCAGGCTATCAGAGCTGCTGGAATAAGTGATTTGTGGTGGGAGAGATGACACTTCCCCCAGTGTATCCTGAGGGAAGAGCGCTCCGTCATCTGGCTGCACAGCCAGGGCTTAGCTGGATTTCACTTTTTTTTTTTTTTTAACTCCTTCCCTCTCAGACATTTTCCCTCATTCTGCAGGTTACAGGCTGTGCTGAAGTTAAGCCAGGTCACATCTAACAGCAAACTGTGTGAGGATGTGTTGTGTTGTCTGTGTAAGACTGTCCTATTTTCCTTCTCTGCCCATCTGACTTCTGTGAGTGGGTGGATGTTGATGTGATGGAGCAGGCAGCTGTGCCTACTAGGGCCAAGAGGTAAGACAAAGTGTAGTCCAGGAAGAAATAGTCTACAACACTGTCTAAACTCACTGCTGAAAATCACATGGATAAACACTTCAAGGAACACACCAACTTTCTGGGAAAGTCGCCTTTTGTCTGTCTTACCCAGAGTCAGACGAGAAGATCAATACAGTTTCATCCTTCCACATCCACTGTAAAGATAGTGACTGGCTGCCTGCTAACTGCAGGGGGAAGCCTCCAGCAAGTTATTTAACTGATACATCTTGTGTCTCAAATGCAGCCACATTCATTCAGTTACATATTTTTGGCAAATAACCGTTGATGCATCCGCTGGGTGCAGTGATTACAGCTGTATAGCATCACTTTAAATGCGAGTCGGGGGTTCAAGGTGTGAACTGTGCGGCCTCACACCAAAACAGGACTGTTAATGACAACCAGGTGACAGAAGGTTTGAGGTTTCACACTGTTAGAAAACCAGAGACTTTGACAGAGACTGTGAGGAGCATTTCTTCATGACAGACCCAGATTCAGACCTGCATCAATTTGAGCTTGAATATATAAAAGAGAAAATGCTTCTTATGGACACTGGACAGACATGAAGGTAGGCTGAATCAGCTGAACCAGCTCACATGTTTGACAGGCGATGCACAGCTAGTAATCACTGCGCCCGGTGTTTGGATAAATGGTTATTCCAAGATATTCAAAAATAATTACGCATGCAGCTACACTTGGAACAGCTTAGATCTTGCTTTTGTGTTTTTCATTTCACTTGGCATAAAGATAGAGGATTATCACTTAAATTACTCATTGGAGATCCTGGAAGAGGCGTTTCGCTCACTTCACAGGAGCGAGGCTGGTGGCTTCCCCCCTGTAGCCATTCACCGAGCTAACTCACTTAGCATGCAACCCATCCCTGTCACTGTGCACAACAAGCTCTCTAATACTGAATCTGACCAGATACAACACAAAGGTCTTGATATGGACCCAGAGTCCCAACAGCCTTACAATGAGACCAAACTCCCATTTTCAGTGACAGACAGACCACAACTGGCCAGAGAGAGCTGTCCTAATTGGCTGTCGTCAGCTGTCAATCAGCGCTGTCTAGTTATAAATGGCAGTCATATTAATAGACACCCTGTTTGTTAAGCAGACTCAAGTGCCCTCTTTAACGAGCAGTCAAACAGTAATGGTGCTCCTGCTGTGTCTAAATAATGCAGGGCAAGACAGCAACACAACTAAGAGTTGGATGCCGACAACACCAACAACAAAAATACTCTTTCTGAGTCTTCAATAATTTCATCACTACAAGAACTTGACACCCCTAAAAATAAAATGTCACTTCCACTGGATGCATTGGATTTGCAGAGAAATATAGCAAAATGGCACAGATCCAGCCAAGTTGCACATCTTTACAAAGTTAAATGCATATCAAAGTGGCAAATTCATTATTTTGTTTTATGCATTTGCCTGCAGCATTGAATGAAATTGTAAAAACAAAACACTAGGCATACAACTCCTGGTTGGTGGACCTGGCACACTGAAAATTAAAATGCCTCAACCAGTTATGGTCCCCCTTTCATTCTCCCGTCCGGAGGGACATCAGAGGGGAGGGAACGTTCACTCCCGATATCAAGCCTCCATCACAGCAAAGTCAGAGCCAGGAAGAGTTTTGGAGGAGTGTCTGGAGCAGCAGGGGGATACCGCTCTGATAAAGAGATGTGTGGGGAGGCCCAAAGTCCCTTTCATATCACAAGCTCACAACCACACCGAAAAACTAGCACATAGGCGAGAGGCGGGAGGAAGGAGGGGAGGACAGCTCACTGAGATCAAAGCAAGATGGAAATTCAGACATAAATCCGTGCAAGCAGGGGAAAAGACAAACACTGTGGAGAGATTCTCACCATCACCTTTTCTTCAGCATGCCGCTGAGTCAGTTTATATAATGGCTTGTTGGGGATGACTGCTGCCTCATGACATGTGCACCGGAATACAAAGGATCTCAATCTGCCAGACACATGCACACACACACACAGACCCTGTGATTCCCCACAGTGACTGGGTGAACAGAACACATTGCCTCCCAGGAGCAGTAGCTGTGCATTTGTCTCCTGGTGTGTATGCATGTGTGTGTGTCTCAGAGAGAGAGAGAGAGAGAGAGCGGAAGAGAGAGAGAGACCAAGGCAGAGACGGGGGAAGGAAAAGAGACAGATCCAATAAAGCTCTCATAACAGGCATAAATAAAGTCCTGGTTTTGACAGATCCCCTGCCCCTGTGATCCCAGTTCTCCCTGAGCACATGTGTACACCCATTATTTTTCCTCATCATTTCCTTTGCCACAATTTTCAATTATTAGCCGGTGCCAGAGGGTGTTACAGTGTGTGTGTATGAGTGGACATGTGTGTGTGGACAAGGTCAAGGATAGAGCTGCTGTCAGTTCAAATTATTACCTGGGGCTCGTTTGCTTGCCTGTTCTCTTTCTCACTCACTCACTCACTCACTCACTCACTCACTCCTATCACTGCCTGCTGTGGATGGTCTCTAGCTGTCCATCATTTTTAGCTACTATCAGTGAGGGAGGGGCGGTGGCGGCTGTCCAAACAGAAACAGGAAGGGTTCATACCATCAGGCATGCAGTGCACCACACGGCTGGCCCTTAGGGTGGCCTGGGAGGGACACTTGCTCTTTTCTGACCTATTGCACAAGTAAATGTTAAATGAGGGGGAGCAGAAGGGGTTTCTCATTGACATTCTTGTTGGTTTGAATGAAAATGTGGCAAAGCGTGCACCCATGGGTGCTGTCCTATAGACAGGATTGAGTGTGCCGTTCCAAATGGCAGGCAATTCTGATGTCACCCCCATGCCAAACTCGCCCACAGCCAAAGTGTAACACATGACTGGAAAAAAAAAAGTTAATCTGCTATTCTGTATGTAAGCCAGAGGAGAGAGAGCAGTCTGCAGGGATGGTAACTCGGGTCCCTTTTACACCCTAGGCAATCACTAATGACTCCTGTGGTAGCAGCAGGCGTGATGCTTTGACATAGAGAGCTAAAAAATTGATTTTGTCTCTTTTAAGACATGGCAAGTTTCTCCAACTCTTCTCCTAAATGTGCTTTTATTAGGGCAGGAGACTCAAATAGCCTATTAATTTGATCGTTATTTATTTATCCCTCCACATCCCTTGAATGTCCCCATGATAATTGACTTATTGTTAAATTCACGTATATATTTGGTATCTGCACTCAAATGCACAATTAAAAGCTTATCATCAAATACCAAGAGGACACCTTGCCTGCAACCGCCGGGATGCAAAGGTCAGGGAAATCACTGAATGCTATTTCATTGCATTAGGGAGGCACTTAAACGCGGCATCGCTCACCCACCTATAGTCGAGACCACAGTTCCAACAAAATAAAAAGCCCCTGTAAAATCCCATCGTGGCCTCAGAGCGTCAGCTCGGATCCCAGCGGCGATGGCAGCCTCGTACTCCCGCAGGAAGGAGTTGAGGTCCTGCAGGCTGATATTGAAGGTCTCACTGAAGTTGAGGAGCGTCCCGTTCCAGCGGCCGTGAGCCTGCAGCTCCGAGGGCCTCTCTATGGCAGAGAAGACCGCAGCGCCGCACAGCAGGTACAGTATGATGAGGATGGCGAGCAGCAAGAAGCGGCCGTTGTCTTCGTTCAAGTGCAGGGAGCGGCAGCCTTGCAGTCGCTGGCTAGGCATCATCCAAATTTCAGCACCACTCGCGCGTCGGACAGCGACAAGCTCCACATCGGAGACGGCATTCACTCCCCTGCAGGTTTCCTCTGGAGGTCCCAGCCAAGTGCCCTCTCAGTGTGTTGTGGGTGACTTCTACACAAAATTATCCTCTAGTTACCACACCACGTTTTCTCATTGTAGTTGTGAAGTGGGGTTATCTGTAGCTGAAATGAGACTGGCGGAAAAGCCCCACTTGTGGATATGCCAAGTCTGCAGAACCCCTTTGTTTCACAAAATTGTGGCTGATTAGAAAAAGAAGAGTCCATCAGCAAAGCCGTCAGCGCTCGGATTCATGACAGATTCATATCCACTAACGGCTGTGGCAATGCAGTTGAAGTGAAGTAGACTGCAGCTTAAATCCAACCAGACGCGCTCAACCCTTCTTTGCGCAAAGGCTGAGAATGGAAACGCGAGCGGTATCCTCTGGGTCGCTGCACCAAAATGCCCGTCCCGTATCTGTTGTACCACAGAGACGCTCGGATTCTTACAAGTTATAGTGGCACATTTAATTGCCCCAGGAAAACCCCGAGTCGATCATTACTGAACTCATCTCCCTTCAGTCGTCCCCTGACTGGTACGGAGATGTGCGGAGCTGCAGTCTTCATGTTATGGTGGATATGAGACACTGGCACATCACATCCAGTCTGTGTGTCTGGTGAGATCATCCTCGGCTATCCCGGAGACTTCAGTGTCCCACCACTGTCGACGAGGGAGCGGACGAGTTAAATAAGCGCTGCATTTGTCTGAGTTAAACGAGCATCCGTGTGCATCATTTGTTGGTGTAGCGCTCCGACAACAAAGGATTTTCGATTTCCCATTTTTTGCTGTGCGCGTTGCCTTGTGTAAGGACCCATGCGTACTCAGGTTGACTGGACTCACTGAAACCTGTTCTCACACACTGAGCCGTGGGCACAAATGCAGAAAGGACAGTGCACTCGCTGATACAAGCTGCTACAAAAGTTTTCCAAAGTTTAGGAATCGGAGCCAATTAAGGCAGTCAGGCATTACTTCATCCAATAAACAGTTTCCACAAGGAAGACCATGTTTAGCCTTATATAGTCCACAGTCTTATGACTACACACGGCCACCCTCCTCGGCGATATTGCGCATCGATTATGCAGTAGGCTAAAGTGGATCCAAGCAGAGGCAAACCGATAAAGCGTCGATGAAACACAACTGGCCAGATAATCGGTCCCAACTGTATCTGCGGTATCACTTTCATTACACCGCACACATGTCAGCCTTATTGAATCATGTGGTTTCATACTCAGTCCTGAGACTGTTTTCCATTAAAGTACAAATTGTTCAAAAGACTCATCATGTGTCAATCACTTCAGTAAACACAGCAGAAAGAGACAGGTCGTTATGAAGTTGATTTTCATTTGAAAACAAGTGAAATGGTCTCACTCCTGGCACCCACACCTACACACACGCACACAAACACACACACTTGTTTTATGAGAGTTAAGCTCTAAGCATTGCAGTGTACCCACACGGGGAGCGGGGACGCGGCGGTGGGGAGGGATGAGCTGCGGCCGTCGCTTGTGCCAAAAGCGATAAGGAATGCGTAAAACACAAAGAGGGCAGTGCTTTCAGTCTCTGCATCTTTAACCATGCGGGCAAAGCCACAGTTTTCAGACCAACAGGACACGGACGAACAGACACTACACAACTCGATTTACCGTTTTCAAAAGAGCAGTGTCTACTTTTCAGCAGACGCGCATTGGAAATTCAAAAAAAAAAAAAAATCAATGACAACTTGGAGTTGCTGATCCATGAAAACATCCGTGAAAAAAATCGACTGATCCTTTAAAAATGACACGTTATCCAACTGCACCGAAAGCAGCTGACCTCTGTTACAACAGTCTTTGGCCTGCACCTTCTGGCGCATATTGGTGTAGAGTTCAGAAATTATGTTTTGCAAATATCACAGTGTATTTTAAATATCACCGGATATTTGTGTAAAAACACGTCGAACTGTGTGCTTGAGGGAAAAAAAATGACTCTAGCACTAATTAACACTTACGTTAACAGTTTTCTTTTTCAATACAGAGGTCTGAGAGCCATGCTGTGACTTATATTAGTTATTTCTCAAATGAGAAGATAATTACCGGGGGAGCTGAGCTGTATAATAGGTGACTGTATTAATGGTGCTTTCTAATCTAATTTGCTCACAAAGACCGAGGCAGGATGCAGAACAAAGACATGCTTAGCACAATTACCATGGCTGCACATGGTCTGTCCTTGTCAATTCATTTCAAGAAAGCTGGAGATAGAGAGGTAATAGAGTTCAAAAAGTCACATAAAAACTTGAGTCCAAGATATCGATACTTGGCAGCCTCATATAAAGCTTGTGCTTTTTCGTCAGCTTGGCTAGTAGATCATGCTTGCCGGCAAAAGACTTGGAATCAAAACATAAGTTAAAAGTGCTTTTGAAAGCGAGCGTCAGCAGCAGTGAATTAATGCATGGCCAACATCAGTGCCGAATCCTAAATCTTGACCATGATGATGAGAAAATTAAATGATAAGAGGTATTTAAGGGAAATATAAAATAGATCTTTCTTATTCCCATGCCTTAAGACATTCACTCATTTCTCTACCCACTTAATCCTGTTGAGGGTCACAAGGGCAGATGGGAGGGGGTGATGGGGATGTTGAAGTCTATACATTGGAAGGAAGACAAGGAAACACCCTGAATAGGGTAGATACATAGACACTCTCATCCACATTTATGAGCTATTTAGTGTGTTAAATTCATTTAATTGACTTGCATGTTTGTGACTGGCAGGACAGTGGAGCCCCTGGAGAACATGCAAATGACACACAGAAGGGGCATAAACTGAACCCGGATCTGTCTCGTTGCAAAGCCACAACACTAACCACTGAGACACAATGCAACCATGCCTAAAATGTGTCATATGTAGCATTTTATGCATTTATAATACAGTATCATTGTCAAGTTAATTGTGATTGTGTGTAAACAAGTAAGGACAAGTCAGTGGCATTGTTAATGCTAGTGTTTCCACCTCTCCCCATCTACCCCTCCCCTCCCTGCAATTTCTTCCCATCTCACCCAATTGTGAATTACCTAAAAAAGAAATACTTTAAAAAATGCATCAGTGGTGTATTAATGCTAAAATGCTACACCTAGCACTTTGAAGACAGTTCAGTCCATAGACGATTCACTGTGGCCAGAAGAAGGGTTTATCCTACCCTCTAATCTGTCAGGTCCCCAGTTTCAATCCTTTGAGACTAAATTGTACATGTTCACTAGCAATGGATGCACAGTCCTAACAGCATGAGAATAATACTAGTCAATAAGTGGTGAACCCTTTTAAATGTCAAGGTCATGTGTTGTAGCAATTAATGTGAGCATGTTGAGGGGTTAAGTGTACACGAGCCATAACACCACACACACCTTAAACGGCCTATCACAAGAGATACAAAGGACATGTGGGAGAGACAGAGGAGAGACAATCCTTCAGAGTGTAGTGAGAAGGGGATCTCCAGTGAATAAAGATGAGGAGAAAGGGGAGGACACACAATCACTTACAGTGAGATATGGAAGGGGGAGGGATTTCCTTTCACCCTGCTGAGCCAGAACCGCTTGCACTGACTGAGAGCATATGGTGAGATCAATCATTTTGTCACTTTGAAAACACTCAGCACAAGGTACTTTACTGTTTAAATGCAGTATGATGCATTTTGCAAGGTCTTGTATGTAAGGTTAAAAGAGGGTCCAATTTATGCTCATTGTCAGCTCTTTATTTTCATCCTGGGACTCCACTAGAGTAGCTTTGCATGATTCTCAGTTTTAAAAAATCCTCATTTATCTCATACTGGCCCTTTATGCAGCCCCTCAGGTTGTCCGCTGTCTGAAACAAGCTATTGTTGCCCCTGTCTCTTTAAGGCTCCCCCTCCCCAAAAGCCAACTTTCCTCTGATTGGCCAACTTCCAGCAACCTGCCATGGTCCCAGTGGCCTTTTTTTTTCTATGAGGGTGATGAAATTTTTTACCTTTTGGGTGGTCATTTTGGCTGATTGGTTAAGGTTAGGGTTAAGGCTAGGGTTAGGCATAATTTGGTTATGACTTGCATTAGGAAAAGGCCACAGAGAATAAATGTAACTTCATTAAAAATCCTGTCACCTAGAGAAAAAAAACTGCCAGTGTGGAGGTTCTGGAAGAAAACTGTAAACCCACTAAGGCTGCATTTCCTACTGAATCCAGATATGTGTTTGTTTGTGCTCTAAAATGTAGCTGCCATTACAATCAGAAAGTAACAAGTCATTTCTCTGATTCACTGCTTTGTTCTCACTATCGCCACTCTCTCTCTTCATTCACTCTCTAGCTCTCTCAACCACCGCTGCTCTCTCTCTCTTTCTCTCTCTCCCTCTCTCTCCCTCTCTCTCTCTCACTAATGCGCTAAGCTTGCTTGTGTGCTGTGCCTGGAACAGATGACCATATAAAGAAATCCATTTCCAGCTGACATCAGCTTGTCACTAAACCTAGTATTCAGCGCGTGTGTGACACCTGAGCTTTTTTCACACAGGGATTACTTTTACATATGTTTACCTCATGATTTGACACTTTGACCACATTTAACACGAGCCTACATGACAGAAAATAAAGAAAAGCATAATAGCCCGCCCTTCAAAGCGGCAGGTGTAAAGCACTGAGTGTAGTGAAGAAATATTGATTTAGATCTGCAATGATGAAGCCACTCTGGTAAAAATGGTCCTCTGAGATTTAAGCAGAGTCCTTGGAAATCACATCGTCATGTGGCTTTTGGGCAACTGACTTACAATAGCTACATTTGCACTCCAAGCGAAAGGTCAGCCCTTGAATTTGGGTCAGTAATAATTTTGTGGCGTGTGCATAATTTGAATGGATCAGTAAAGATCCAGGTACATTTTCAGCTTCCTCTCAGCTTTGCTTCACCTGGTTAGAAATCACATCTATCCCCTCAAGCTCTGTCCATGGTGCTGAACGCAGAACCTGCTCTGTGTTATGCAGATATGCAAATACGGTGTCTCTGAAGGTTTAATAAAACTAATTTGATGATGCAGAACATTGTCTAAGTCTAGGCTGCATGCAAAATTTAAGCTGCATGTAGCTGTGGCCTATATCTCAT
Organism: Myripristis jacobus; assembly: GCA_900302555.1. Classification (NCBI taxonomy): domain Eukaryota; kingdom Metazoa; phylum Chordata; class Actinopteri; order Holocentriformes; family Holocentridae; genus Myripristis; species Myripristis jacobus. The sequence continues at coordinate 12,689 of OMLB01063279.1, read as the reverse complement.
TATGAATCTGAGATCTTTCCACTTAAAACAACTCTCACAGTAATCCCCAACATAAGCACAGACAAAACCATGACACAAGCAGTACTTCTGTACCACAAACTTCATCCAGCTCCCGTGTGTGTGTGTTTTAATGAAAACTGTTTTCCCATTCCTTTCGCTGAGGAGGATTTGCCACCAAGAATCCAATTAGATTTACTGTCCGACGACAATAGTGCTGCCACCAGAAAATCCTGGGAGGTAAATTATTTGGCGGAGGTGGGTTTAAGGTGCTTCATTCAGTTCTTGGAGAGTGCATTTTATTCTGCAAAGAAATACATCCTGTCCAGCTTCATTCGCAGACCTGCACTGAGGTGAATCCTATTTGACAATGCAATGCCTGCTTGTCTTTTTGTCAGTGCAAAAATTGTGTTGCTGGTGATACGACAGTGAAAGGATGTTCAACACTTTGCCAGCTTAAGAGGAATTACAAAGTGACACATAAAAACATGTCAGGCAACATCCCCATAGTTGGACTGCAAAGTTTTACTTGTGCTTTTATGACATGATTAGGAAAGGCTGAAGTTACTCTCTAACAGGTAAATATGTTGTCTGCTACCACTGAGCAGACCAGGGAGTCACATTCTTAAAGAAGTAATCTGTTAAAACACAGCATGATACTTGACGGGATATAAAGCATTCCAGACTGTGTAAAAGTTGTGTCATATATCATTGTAGAAGGAATGTAAGATGGCATTAGGGCATTTAAATTATTTCAGTATGTGTACTCTGAAATAACTATGAAGCTGAAGCAATAAAAGAATGAATGAAACTCTGTAGAGCTAACACCTCTCTGTAATAATCTGTAATAAAGAGCACAACCAGAGGTGGGTGTGGCCAACACATTGAATCAGAGGACACCACACCCCTTTGGAGAATTTGCATGGGAAAAAAAGAAGAGGGTGTGGTCATGGCAGAGGTGGGTGTGGCCCAATCAGTGTGAGAAATTAATATGCTCTTCCTTAGCTCATGACAAACCTTGCATCAAAATTTTGTGGTGTTAAACTTATCTGTTGTGAAGTTACGTTACTCTCGGTAACAGGTCGCGCCCACTGCCACACCCCCCATTACTGCATTACTTTTCACAAGCTGAATTATGTCCATATGTCCTCATCCTTTCCTTCAACTGCTCAGCCTCGGCCTCTCTGTCTGCAGGATGGAACAAAACTTTTTGTACGCCCTCTAGACTATCATCCAGTGTTCTGAGAGGATCTTCTAGTCCTGAACATATTTCTCTTATTGAGGCTCTAGTGAGAATTGTCCAGTCATAAGCTGGCAGTGATCCAGAGTGAGAGCCCTGGAGGGTCAGTGGCTTGTAGTTCGCCTTGGTTCCTCTGCATCATTATACCTTTTAGACCCACTCCTCTTCTCAACAGCTAACAGCTTTCAAGGGCAGCCAGAAGAGTGGAATTACAAACAAGCACATCGTAACTTCCTGACAAGCCAAATGGCACGGGGAAGAGAGAAGCAGACTTTTAAGTGTCTCAGGGGTATTTCAGTCAACATATTGCTAATACTTTCACTGACATAATCTCTTTATCAAACAACACTTCAGTATAGGAAGCTGTTATGCATAAGGTGTGCCTGTCAGTGAGTAAGCCTGCTCTGAATGCTTATCTCCCTGAAACATGCTCACATTACTACTGGGTCCTCTGTCTGCTACAGTCTACATGACAATTTCTATTCTTTGTATGAATGTATTGTTAAACTTTGCATTACATAGGCATCATATAAAAGCAGCTGTATTGAATGAATAGCCAATAAGACACCATGAGACATATATATTTTCCTTTTTCAGATACAATATGTACATACAGAATTGTATGACATGCATGATATCAGTGAAGCAAAGGAGCCACGGTTATGAAAAATGTCAAATTGACAGCAGACATATGAAGGTTCTGAGATGTTAATTAATGAGAAATGGCTGATTGGACCGCCTTACATCCACAGAGCTACATTCTCAGGTATCGGGAGTCCCCTCAAGCTGCAAATTTCATGGTTCAGTGGTTCTATTGTAAACCCACTGCTTTCAGATAAAGCCAGCAGCTCAGCAAAGCCGCTCTCTTTGCATCTTTATGTGTATGTTTATTTATCCACAAATGCCAATGCTCAATTACCCCAGCAATAACGCCTAAGGCATTCATTTCTACTCCTGTTTATTACAGCTAGATGAGGGAGGATCACTCTAAGGGGAAAAATGACCACTGGAAAATACTGATTCCTAGCCATGTCCCATGAGTAGTGATCCTTCAAACAGAAATTATTTTTGGCCATTTGAGATTTTAGGCTGTATAGTGAAGGAAGTGTGACTCTGCTTGGTTCATTTATCATGGTGACAGCAGCCTCCTATAGGTTTTACCTCCCTCCATACACCCCAGGTCATCTTTTCTATCTTTGTCGCTCTCAGACTACTTTCCTACAACTTTTTAATTTAGATGTGAGCAGAAGATACCATTGTAGCATGAGAAATGAATACCATTTATAGCCTTCCTTCCACCAGATAGAGTGTGTCACATATACCTACGCTCGAAAATGCACACAAAGAGCCAACACTGTCTTGCTACTGTACCTGCATTTTAAAGTAGTATGAGCAAGCAAATATAAGCTGACTTCTCTAGATAGGTTATAAATTTGCCAGGTTATATAATTCAAACAGTTTTAATCAGGGTTTTTTTTGTTTTTTGTTTTTTTTTTAATTCTGGTTGGGTTCTCCAATCACTAATATAATTGGATAAGAGTTTAACAGGCAGTCTGAATGGCTTAGTTCCAATCACTGCCTTAGCCAGCCTAATGGACAATATGGACATTTTAAGATGGCTTAATCCTTGAAAGAAAATGTAAAACAAATAACATGTGCTAATAATGAACTTCCCAAACAGAGTTAACACACTAAATGAAAGCAGCTAAAGGAGAGTGAGAAACTACTGCATGAAAAAAAAAAACAGCGCAGAGTCGTTAGTAAACTCCGTGTCTGCATTCAGTCACAGCCTGAATCTTCCCTTTAGCGGTAATCCCAGCTTCTTCTGATCATTCTGGCATCTTGCAAAATAGCTCACAGTATCATTCAGGCATGACAGTGACCACAGCAGCTCAAAAATGCTCCAGTCACACACCGGGTGTTCTGCAGCAGGCGCAGTGAGGGGTAAAGGAATTATTCAACATACTGTGGAAGGGAAACCAAGAGCAGGAAAAGTATCTTCGAGGTAGATTAAACACAGTTCAGCTTTGACAAGGTGTGCAGGATTCTCCGCGCGGTGAAGAGAAAGACAGCTTAATTATAGACTGGTGCTTTGTGAGAGCTTACTGGTTGCAAATCTCTGCCTTTTTCAGGGCGAGTTTACAAGACTGCATGTTAGCACTTTTTCTTGATGCTATTCAGATGCTATGGAAACAGCTGCCTAGAGGTCATAGTTGGGACTAATGATGTGTGAATATGTTCCACCTACACATTTCCCCATAAAAGTGTTTCTTCCACAGTTCCATACCAGTGAAAATGAAAAAAAAAAATTTGCATCACATCAGAATGATGATGCTGCATTTGCTGCCTATAAGTAACAGCATGGCCCAAGTTACTGATCTTACAGCAAATGCTGTTCCAGTTGATGAGCTGCCAGTGTGATGTTTATGATTACGTGCTGCATGTATTGATGAATGGTTGGATACACACAGTTAACTCTCCCACCTACGCTGACATATAAAGGTACAAAGACAAAGTGGTCTGTGGATACCATGACCATTGGTGACTGCAGATTGACAATATAATTAGGAATCAGCAAATTTAAGAACGTCAATGCAACAGCTTAGCCAAAAAATAACCAAACAAACAATAAAACAGCATGGGCATGAAATCTCTGTTACTGTAGTGGCCAAGATTTAATGCCAAACAACTGCACTGTTTGTTGTTGTCATTCACGTCCATTTAACTGGAATCAAGGTAGCTTTTACTCTAATTGATGGGCTTTTTGTGAGATGACTGACAGCCCCTTATCTACAGATGAAACTCAACGATGTTTGAATCTGTGTGAGATACTTTGAGCTGTTTGTTTGTGAAAATTGGGATGAATCAGTGTAAGGGTGTTAATGGATGTGGAAGTGGTGAGGAGTTGTTAAGATTAAAATTTAAAAAGTTAAAATTCTGAAAAAAAAAAAAATGGATTGGAGTTTTACAGCAGCATTGGCAGCACTTTGTAAAAGTCCTTAATGTAAATGGATCACAACCCATTGCAATCATCAGCGACTGTGTCTTCCAAGGCGTTCATCCAGCACGCAATTTACTTAATGAGCTTATCACCCCAGGGCCAAACCATGAGTCTTTCTGCCCAGTCAGGTGAAGTCAGAGGTTATCATGATGGCACAGACACAACACACAACACACGCTGAAGATCTCATCTGACATAAACACAGAGCAAGTGGCCATTTATTTTTGCTCCCAGGCAGCAGGTTGAGATTATGGCAAAATGTGACTGATGCTCGGCCCGTTCCTATAGGACATGATCAGATTACAGCTCCTTTCTTCTTCTAATGGTTTCTCTGTCTCAGCCCCGCCTCCGACAGTGGGAATCGCAGTTATCACCACGACTGCTTTTATCCACTGCCATGGTGCAACATTTTATTACTATTGGCACAGTGATAAGCAAGTGGACAGCTATTACCTATTTCCATTATCCAACAGAAATTTCCTGCCTGTGTGTGTATTGAGGCTGTGCGTGTAGCTGCCCAGCTTTATCAAAGTCCACTCAAGTTTTCACCCTGACAGTGGTGGCAATAGCCAGGAGACACTGGAGATGTTTTAAAGGGCCGGTGTGATGTTTGTCCAATTGCATTGTGAGCGACAGATGAGCCTCTCTCAGAAGTGGCAGATGCCTTGAAGCTTGTTTGCACGGAACAAAAGTGGAACTAATCCAGAAACATCTAAGTGTGTCTAATTAGACATCTATTCATATCAGTGTAGAGGCTAATTGGAACACACTCGATGGGACTCATGGAGATAAGTGACACGCTTCCTGCTACAGCTTGCCAGTGATTGTGCATCACTGTTTCCCCTTGTCTGATAACTATTAACAACAGGTTCCTGCATAATAAGGCTGCATAATAAAGCTATGAAAATGTTACAACAGTAACACCTTAAAACAGTGTATATCGCACATTATGACTGTATGTTGACCTGTGTTACATGCATCCAATCAGTTTACTGTTCTGCCTTTTCATGCCACTCCCTAGTGTTCTCCATAATCAATATTAGGCATTTATGAGATTTGTAGATGAGAGAAATTCTCTTCCATGCACCAGACTGTCCCTGTCATCTAAAATTATACACGGCTCTGGCTGCAGAGGAGGACGGCCATCCAGCTGCCAGCAGTGAAATAAACATATTGGGTCCAACAGAACCCTTTGGAAAAATGACCAGAATAGCATTCATTACCGCTGGAGTGGTGGTAATGAATGCCATCATGTTCATCAAACATGGAAGTACCTGCAGGCCTAAAAGATTACTACTAAACATTTCATTGAAGGCTCATCTGCTTTCGGCGTTAGCTCCCTTGTTCAATTTCCCTTTTCGTGATTTCTAAATGTGTCATAAGCGGCATAGGGGAAACAAATTGCTGCAGTGGAGTCAATCCCTCCAAAGGACAAAATTCATCATTTCTTGCTCCCGCAGCGATTATGAGGAAAGTTATGTTGCACTGAAAGATGAAACAAAAGGAGGAGATTAAAAAAAAAAAGGAATTATCTCCTCAGGGTGAATGCGTAGTTTTGCATGAATCTTCCGCTGCAGGGAATGCCTTGTAATTGGTTCTGTTTCCTGGGGAAACTGCAATTTAACTTCTTGTCGATGGACATTTGGACCAACTTTACTATTAAGTGTTACTGGTCATGAGTAGTACTGACTCGCCACTGACCTTGGCTGTGAGTGCAGATGCAGGTTTCCTATGATGATTCCTTCTCCTGGTGCCACAAGGTGGAAAAATGGGCTGTTGGTTCTGCACAGCTGAACTCCACATAACTCACCTACACAGTGGGGACATTCCCATAACTCTGCTCGCTGTCTTCATCACATTATTCAAAGACTCCAGATATAATTTTCTCCAGGGGGATTCACTGATACACTGCACTAGCAGAAAATTTATCAAGCATGATTTAAGATTATTCTAACCCTTTGCCACATATGAAAACTGATCTACAAAGCTGTACAAATGACTGCAGCAATGGCTGTAAATCCACTCCCAATAACCCTCAAAAGTCACTAAAATGCCAGCCTTTGCCCTTGACACTAAAACCATGAATGTTGCATTAGTAGAATTCATTAATTCATGCAAAGGCCACTTAAGGAGTCACAGGGTGCAGCTTACTTGCTAACAATGTTAACGATCTCTCTTGATGCCTGTTAGCATTACAAAGTGTTTTAGCTCTTACCACATCACTGACTGCAGAAACAGGAAAATTTATTGAAGATGAGATGGCAATTAGAAAAAAATTATGTTTATATGTTGTTTTCAGGCATAACAGAGATACATTTGTACAGGATATCAATCAGTGTATGTCCCACTTGCATGACATTCCATGTTGTTTTTGTTGTTTTTGTTATTTTACTGTTTGGAGTTGACAGAAAGTTGAAAGCAGAATACCTCCAGATCAAAGTAGTACATTTTATAAGATATAAAAAAAATGCCTTTGAGTAGCGTTGTGATCACATCAGAGGGCATTTGTGTTTCTTTTCTGTTTTCAAAAGCACTCTGCATTTAGGCCAGCCTTGACCCTGCCTCAAAAACCTGCAAATTGCCTCCCTTTGATTTCTTGGACAGCTATTGCTGACTTTGGCATTTGGCCTCAGTACACCTCCATTACTGCATTACTGCTTCCAGCCTCAGTGCTGACAGGCCATTCATTAATAAGATGTATAAAAAGGTAAGAAAGTAATCAGCTACGTCTGTGTTGGACAAGCAAACAGAGATGGTCTTTATACCTATGCCATGTTTATTCCCATGCCAATGGCAAGACATGTGCCATGGAATGACGCTTCAAACAGGCTCTCCAGCCTGGCACAGCTTCACTGCGACAGGAGGCATGGGTACAAAACGGCCAGATGATGACACCATGGGAGGTGGGAAAGGGGCAAGAGCTCGTCATCATACCAATTCTTAATCATAGGGTTATCAATCAGTGTCCAAACTAGGAAATTGTGAAGTCATTACATGAGCATCAACACCAAGTAGACTGCTGCTTTTCTAGCTGCCAGGATAGGCATATACATAATCATATGTAAACCCTGATATGACTTGCTTAGAAAGAACTAATTTGCGCTTTTGCTTTTATGGCTTTAAAAGTGGGCATGAAAGAGCTGCTCCATTTGCTTCTTGCACTTTAAAGGTCTTCCATGTTTCCATTATTTCCATAATTATCTGTACTCCCTTGGGCTTTGGATCCTCCCCTTTATTAGCATAAAATCCACCCTGATCATTACACACATGCACACACACTGACATGCATATAAATACATACATTAACATAAAACACAAAGTGTGCATGGAGGCAGTTTGGTGAAGTGTGCTTTGGAGGACTTATTACACCCCTTAATGCACTATTTTGTAAAATGAAACGGTGGAAATCTATATGCCTGGCTTGCTTCACGGCCCCACTGCTATGTAAAGGTGAAATAGTGTGACACATAAATGTTATGTTTAGAGAGCTTCAGTGTGTGACAGAATCTGACACATAAACATGTTGCTGTCAGCATCCACTGAGCTGAAAAGGACAGCTCAGTCGCTTTGTGGAGGTGATCACGTAGCGGCAGGGGTCTTATTTGGCGCGACGAGAGGCACAGCTACAAGACAGGACTGCACAGGGCAAGTCAAGATAATTCCATAAAATTAACTGTCATCTAACTTTTATTCAACTGTAACCCTTAGGTTTGTATGTGCCGCTCAAGTCCCCGAACAGCTTAGACTGGAATAAAAGACCCAAAGAGACTCTTATCAGCTACAATTATGGAATTAGATGTTCAGTACCAGAGGGGTTTCTGAAATGTTGAGGTTTCATGCAGAGAAAGGTCTGAGGAGTGATAAAAGAGAGATGGCTTTTAGGAGTGCCACTGTAGAAAGGAGCTCCTGGCACTGTTGGGCTGTATTGATTTCTCCTCTCAGTTCGGTGAGACACCAGCAGTTTAATGTCAGTATTTCCACTCTGTGCTCACTCACTCTCTCTCTCTTGCTCTCTCTCTCTCTACCTCCTGACCCCTCTGGTGTCTGCATCTATCCTTCGTTCCCATTCCATCCTGTCTTTCCTGTTGAGTGCCCTCGTATTTGGTGAAAAAGGATGTCTGTCTGGATGCACCCTAATTCTTCTCTCTCAAAAGAATTAGGGTCAGGTCTACGCTTGCAGAACAGCAAGACCCTGTTTGCACCGGTAAAGTCATCCACCATGATAAACTTGCCTCCAGTTTTTGTAATTACTTTGAGAATTTTCTTTTTACACTTCTGAGTGCTTGATGGGTACAGCCACTTTGGCCACTGCTTACACAGCATAATCCTGTTAGAAAGGTATTTTGGCCTGGGAAAGCAATTCAAGTTCATATCCAGAATTAGAAGACTGCATTTATGTCTGTTCTGCAAAGTCTCTATGATGACTGTTTAAGTGCATTTTATGTGAGAGCCCAACTACAAAATGTTATAAAGTAATGCTTAAATTTGCTCTCACTTCAATACAGAAGTAGCCCCAGCCCAGCGTTTTTTAGTCATGTGCCATCGTAAGCCAAAAGCCATCAAGTTTGCATCTCAACCCCCTGAGTTGCACACCTGAGCGCAGAATAAGAACTAATCTGTGAAATCAGCTGCTGAGTGAATCTTCATTATCTCTGCCAGGCGTCAGCCTAGAGGGGATCATGCATTTAGTTGTGTGTATCTGTCTGTGCATGCATGTATCTGTCCACAGCTGATCTCATATACTGCTAGCCCTATCACCCTAATATACTAATCATGTCTTGTTGCCACAGATTGACTGATAGTTCACACGGCTCTGGGGAGGGGAAATCATAATTCCCACAAGAATGTTGATTTATATTAACACTGATTAATTATAATCATTTTCTGGTGGGATCAAATTATCCCCAATTAATAAAAAATGTTATTAAATTTTAAGATAACAGGAGGGTTAAAGGGCGCCGTGTGGTGTGGCACTGGTAGGGGTGCTTTCTGCAGGTTTGGGTGGAACAATGATTGAAAACTGATAATTTTATGTAAAAATCGATAAAAAAAAAAAAAAAAAATTCAAAATGTGTATCCCTGCATACAACCATTCCCCAGCCACTGTCCACCTTTCCTTCTCACTTACAATTAGGCTTTAGAAGACCAACTATGCTCTTAGCCAGTGGATCACTTTGAAATTAAAGTGCAGGAAAGCCAGATGAGTGATCCACACCTTGGCATCCTTCCTGCGGTGGAGCCACGCAGCGTGCTCTGATCCAAACAGAGGGTGAACTGGTGCCCTGGGTGGTGAGACTGGAGGCTTGATGCAAGACACTCCCCCTCTGCAGTTCTGGACTTCACCTCAGGCTGGGAAAGGCCAGCCCTCTGTCTGATGTACTCGACGGGAGGATGAAAGGGAGTAAAAGGTTAAGGGTATGCATGAGTGACCCCCCACCAAGGGCCTGCGACATACTTTCAAAACCCACTTGCCACTGTTGGTTCAGACCTGTGGGTCTTTTCAGGTGAGGTGAATAACCAGCCAGTGCTGTGCCTTGTCATATTATTCACAACAATACCGGTATAAATTTATATGTGAAAAAATGGTCATATCATGATATCACTGATATAGCAGCACGATAACATATTGACTTATTTGCATATCCTACCATGCAAACACAGCTGAAAGCCAGAGCAGCGTCAACGAAGCGTCGACAAGGAATTAGTTCAGTGTTTTCCACTCCACCCCGGTATATTAACATAATATTATTTTAAGGCTGTACCACCGACCCCTACTAGCCAGCTGTGTAAACATCCTCCATGTAGGCTCTGGGGTCTTATCGAGCAGAGAGCAGATGTACCCAGAGCCCAAGTGATAGCCACAACTCCTTACCCCTCTCTGTCCAGTTACAGAGTTCTTCAAGCTGGCTATGAGCCCCACTTGCATCACGGACTGCAGATGCTACTGCCAGCTGACAACTTGGATGAAGTTGTCCTTATGGACCTCAGAATATCAGCCACAAGGATGCAGCACCTTGCCCATGAGTCACTTAAATGAGGAAAGTGCGTGAACAGCTCAGATAGCAGGCCTACAGTAACAAACTGGCACAAACTATTCTCCCTGGATTCTGGTGACAGGGCATCTGCTAGTGGCGTTTGATCAAATCCAGTGTTCAGTTAAAGCATTTGGTGCCTAACCGATGCATCAGTTTGACAACATGGGGCTCGAGGTAAGCCTCTACACAGCACCCGCCTTGTAGCTGTCTCATCAGAACCATGCAGTGGCATGAGGTTTGAGCACAAACACAATGGGACTACACAAGTCACTGTTGGAAACATTTAACCCCATTTCCACATTTTCCCCAGTTTCCAAGAACAGAACTAAAAAAGTATGTCTGAACAACCTCACAACTATTAGAGGCAGATCTGTACCACTATCCTAGGGAGAGTTGGAGTGTGGTATATGAGGTCATTGCATCCTGGCACAGATAAAAACACTTCAGCAAAGCTGCTCTGAAAAGCCACTACTGCTCAGTGTACCGGAGAAAAGTGGCCATCAAAAAGGATGGGCTGTCTGATTTTAGAACTTCCAGTCCTAACTTCTATGTTAGTCTCCTCGTTCCTCTTTCCTTGTGCTGCTGAAATCTCTCAAACACCACTCATATACAGATACTGTTAACTTCATTTGCCTTCCGACCCAGCAAATGGAGTTGGTCACAGGTCACAAGCCATATAATTTCATTATGACTGGTGCTTGGACCGACTTCCAAGCTTTCTTTAATCAGGCCCGTGACACCCTGAGGTTTTCAGCCATGCCGCAGTTCAAAGGGATAAAATCCTATGGAAGCCTGGGGCAGCAAACAGCAGCTGATCCTATGGATTGCTGCTTTGAGGTTTTTTTTTAAACTGCAGGGACTCGCTCAGCAAAACATGCACCGCCTTGCCTGATGTAAACACTTCCATACACATCACTCATCCACTTTTGGACCCAGACCATTTCATATGCAGAGGATGCAAAAGGAGGGAGCTAACTTTACTTTTTTGGTGGGATTAATTTTCCATTGGCAAAACAAGGTACTTTTGATTTTCCCACTGCACACACTGTATCGACACTTAGGATGCCTCATCTAATGTCCAAAGTCCAACGTGGTAGTGCTGGATCAGAGTCTGTGAGCAGCCTGAATCCAACTGGTGTGTACGTCGCAGGGTGAGAACTGCATCTGGATAATGAAAGGAAGTGGACACGGTGGTAATCTGAACAACCTTCCTCAGCTCCATAAATAGACAGTTGTCATAAAGCTGTGCTCCTGTCCCAGCCAGTAATAGATTAGAGGATGACTGAGGATGGATCAATGGATGAGAGGCAGGGTGTGAGGAGACAAATGTGAACATTGGGAGAACTGGGAGACACAGGGGTGGGAGGACTTCAAGCAGAAAGTGGTCCCAGGGAGGCGTGGGGGATGTCAAGGTCTTCTCCCAAGGCTCCACACATCTTCCTGTCAGCTGGAAGGACAGATGTTTCTCTGTAAGGGCCACAAGCCATTATAGAGGGCTGGCACTGTAACTAGGCAGCCATTTCTCTTGTAGAGCCAAAAAAACAACCCCAAACATAACAAATCCAGCCACACCAACTCATTCTCCTCAGGGTCAGAAATCCCCTGCCGCCGCTACCACCTGCCTGCATCAAAGAGCTGCAGTGTGTGGGATAATGGGTGGCAAGGGAGAGCACGTAGGTTTGCTATTTTCAAGATTCATTATAAGCCAAAGATATATAACGATTTTTGTAATTGTATCATTGACTGTGCTGCTTGCTTCTCATTCTTATCATATTTCATTGCACTGCTCAGTGGTTAGCCCCTGCAGCATTATCTAATGTGTCTGCCGGCAAGAGAGAAAGAGCTTCCATATCTCCGCTTTCCTTGACTGCTCCTCCAGTCTCATTCCATGTGGATAACCATCGGTCATTAGCTAATATCAATACTTAATCATTTAGACTGAGCCATTTATTACATGATTAAACAACAGGACTGAGATTTGACATGCCGACTGGCCCTGTATAATACTCAAATAAATAAACATCACAGGCCTGAGTGCACAAATGCATATATGTACGAACAAATAATGTTCAAGCACATAATGCCTGCCCACCTTGAGTGTATTTCTACACCAGTTAACATTTCCATTCATCACCACTGGCCTTTGCATCTTTTTAATTGTCTTCATTAAGTAATTGAGTCATAAACTAATAAACCTCAGGACAGATAATGTCTTAAGCCTCTGAAACCTGAGCAGATTCGCCTGATTTCTTCCACAAACACGAGAAAAAGAGATGAGCAACTTAACAAGACATGGCCCAAAAATTTGTAAAAAGTCATGAGAAAATTATCAAAAAATCACCTCCCAAAAGACAGACATGACCTGAAATTAAGCCACAACAACGACAACAACAAAAGAGAATGTCCTGACAATGAG
>OMLB01063278.1:38817-57945 GCA_900302555.1 Myripristis jacobus | reverse complement strand
AGAGTGTAGACCATATACAGTGAGCTGAGGAAACATGAGGGTGAGAGAACATAGGGCTGAGGGAAAATAGGTTTGAGGGAACAAAGAGCTGAGGGAACATGGGGCTGAGGGAACATAGAGCTGATGGAACATAGAGCTGAGGGAACATAGGACTGAGGGAACATGGAGCTGAGGGAACATAGGGCTGAGGGAACATAGAGCTGAGGGAACATAGAGCTGAGGGAACATAGAGCTGAGGGAACATGGGGCTGAGGGAACATAGAGCTGAGGGAACATAGGGCTGAGGGAACATAGAGCTGAGGGAACATGGGACTAAGGGAACATAGGGCTGGGGGAACATGGGACTGAGGGAACACAGGCCTGAAAGAACATAGGCCTAAGGGAACATGGGGCTAAGGGAACATGGGGCCGAGGGAACATAGAGCTGAGAGAACATAGGGCTGAAGGAACATAGGGCTGAGGGAACATGGGACTGAGGGAACATAGGGCTGAGGGAACATAGGGCTGAGGGAAAATGGGGATGAGGGAACATGGGACTGAGGGAACATAGGGCTGAGAGAACATAGGGCTGAGGTAACATAAGGCTGAAGGAACACAGGGCTGAGAGGACAATGAGCTTAGGGAACATAAAACAGAGGGCAAATGGGGCTGAATATGAGGCTGACAGAATATAAAGCTGAGGGAATTCAGGGCTAGGAGAACATTGGTATGCTGCCATTGGACCTGAGAGCAAACACAAATGTGATAGCAGAACTGTCCAGAGCCATTTTTCCTCTGCATTTTTAGTAGTTGAATCAAAGTGTAAAACATCCTTTGTTGATCACAAAAGAGGAACATTTTGATCAGAGGACAAAATTCTACAATCAACTTTGACTTCAAAACTGCCTGTCATATGACTTTTAGAATAAGCTGGTCATTCACACACTTAATACCAGGAAAAATTATTTTTTATTTTACGTTTTTTTTTTTTTTTAAATAAAAAATAAACAAATAACAGTATCAATCTGTTTATTTTTGTATGGCTAAACATCAAGCATTTGTATGCTTTAAAGAATATGTAATTAATGTCTTATTCTGTGTGTCTGTTATTCCTATTGCTCTAAGTTGCATTATTATAAATTCTAACTTTTTTTTTTTTTTAATGTAACCACTGGGTTCTCACCTTAACCTTGTCAAGGCAAAATAAAATAAAAAAAAATCTGCTGCCAAAAACACCCCTATTTTATACATGAAAAAAAAAACAATTCTATTTAAGCAATCTAAGTAAAAGAGGTTTCAGTTTATAGGAGTAAATCAGGAAAAATGTCTAAAATTACCTAAAGAAATTGATCCATGGTTCCTGAGAGCATATTTGACATGGAAGGTTTAGCAATACTGGGAGGGAAAAGAAAACAAACAAAGTGAGAAAAAGCGGCAGAGGAGCGGGCTGTGGCCCTCCGGAGCAGGTGGCGGAGCCCTCCAGATGCTGCAGAGAAGCAGTGAAGCAGATAATGTCCTCCCCAGATTACCTCTGGGACCCGATTACAGCGGAGCGTCCTCATCTGGGTCAGCTCCAAGCCGGTTCTGCAGGGATCAGCTGTTCTCGCTGTCGTCCTGATGGTCTGAGGTTTCATCCCTCCTGAAACAGCAGTTTGAAAACATCTTTATGTGAAAGGTGTGCTTCAGAATTACCATGCATTCTTTTCTGGGGAAACATTTATGCTTGAAATTGCTCACTGAAATATAGAGGAGCTTGGCATCAAATAAATATTAAAATGGTAAAAGACTGGAACAAGACCTCTTATAGCTATGGGTTTTAGCTGTTTTATCCCAGGTATCACTCTCTATAGGTGGTACTTTCTCCATGCATACATCTCCTGCATTTAGTGTCTCCTTTTCGAAACTGGCTAATGTGGACAGAGAGCAAATGACACATAATACACACTATTTTCAGATGTACCCAATTTATTGTGGACAGCCTTCCCTCCTCTATTTATTCCAAACAAAATGCTGTTGCTGTTTCCAGAGGCATCACTTGGTGTGTGCTAGTGGATTTTATGTGTTGGATATACTGTAGTTTGAATCAGTGTTGTCTTATATCAGTCAGCAGTAGAGAGTAGCAAAACGGTCTTTATTCTACATAAAAATGTCACCTATTATGACCAAGTTATCTATTATTTGTGCCTTCAAATGGCATATGTCATTTTGGTGTCACACACTTCATGTGTTGTTCTGTCAGTGCTTCCTGTCCGCCTCTTGTTGCAACCAGTTATCCAATAGGATTTGCCAGGCAATGCCATTTTTGGTTGCAGTTGTTGTGTTTGTTCACAGTGCGATACAGGTCATACCTAAGTCTGTCAAATATTGTCACTGTCAGTTCTGATATTGATCTGCCTGCATGACCTGTCCACATTGCAATTTCATTTTTTCAATATCTCGCTGCCCATGCCAGGAAGGTCTAACGATGACTCAGTGGCTCATAAGTGGAAACTGTCCAGTGTGTGACACAGGCATACCTCGCTGTCACTAGAACATAACCATAGACAACACGGCTCCATCACTGACTCATCCATTAGCAATGCCTTGTATCTGATTCAGTTTAACTAAATGATACAAATATATGGAATCTGTGTAAACTGTGAATTTTAGCTGCCACAGTGCCACAAAATACTACACATACATTTTTTTAGTACCTGATATTACAAAAAATATTTAATTTCAGTTTTTGCAAAAGCCAAATGAAAGCTCCTCACATTTGCATCCAATCATCAGTTTTTTTTCATGTTTGAAATCAGTATATATTAGTAGGAATCTTGTTTTTCGAATGGTGAATATCAGTTTTGTATTGACTTATTGATACAAACCAAGTTAACATTAAAACAAGAGAAGAACCTATCCTCACAAGGCATTCTGTTGGATATAGGAAAGGTGCTCAAAGATTAGGATACCTTATATTTTGATTTATCTGTGGTTCACACACATTTTGATCTCCATTTCCAATGCCTAATGCAACAATCCATAATGTCTGACATGCATTCAGGGAGAGAAAAGACTCTACTTAAATCGTTTTATTCCTCAGGACCCCACGCTTCCCCACACACAAGAACACAAGTACAATCTCTTCCACTCTTGTTATCTGCTTCCTTTCCATTCATTTGGTTTCCCATTCAGAAAAATCTTTTCCGAACCACAGTGCACTGGGTGACATGTAAATATGAGCTCATGTTTGCTATTGATTTTCCTTGCAGTTTTGAACACCGGAGGAAACTAAGGTGTGTGCAAGTGCAGCATCGCAGATGGAAAAACGCAGGAAAACCACTTGACAGTGCCACCATTGGAGAGTACAAACATAATTAACTAATCATGCAGGCTGACACGTTACAAATACAAATGAAATTGACTGCTGATGTGAGTTTGAAATATTCATATAGATGAGGCACAACAGTTAGACAGTGATACTCTAACGAACACATTCCCTCAACTAATTGGGTCAGCCACTTCTCAAAGAGGCAATTTGGAAAGCAATTACAGTCTCCAGTTAGTTCATGAATGATAACTGCGCACAGCAAAATGTCTAAATCCTCTGATAAATCTAGCCAAAATAGAGGTTTCTTCTTTTCAAACATGACTTCAGAATGCTAGATCTATTTCATCATCACAGGTAAGAGATGAATGCACAGATTTCACAGCTACCAATTTCTGAATGAACTGTAATCTATAAGAATGTGTCCAATCCCATGATCCAATCCTATTATCACACAAGTAACGGTCTCTGGCGGCATATCATCAAACGCAGCGCTTGTGCCTCTGAAGTTTCTTTGCAGTTCCGAAATGAAGTGTGACTGATGCTGAGCCCAAATGGTATTGCTCAAATATTCACTGATGTAAAAAGGGCAGCATGCAGCGCTCAATCAACAGGGAAGGACCGGGTAATAAAAAAAGTCATGTCATCATAATTACTCTATAATGAGTATAATAATTAACAGACAATGTCTAGAGTAAATTTCAGGGGCTATGTGTTCACAAGCTGCATGTAAACCGTAAAAAAACCCCTCTTTATTTATTTACTTATTCATTAATTAATTCATTTATTCATTTATCTATCCAAACTTGCAGGTACAACTTTTTGGAGTAACCAAGATACATTTTGGAGAAATTAAATCCCACTGCAACTGATCATTGACACAAGACAATGAATATGTCTACACACACACACACACACACACACACACACACACTTTAAAAAAAATATATATATACATTTCACCTATCCATTTTCCATATCTGCTTATTATTTGTGGAGGTATGCGAGTGTCACTACACAGCCTGTCTCTCTGCTGTCTGCCGCGCTCAGTCTGCTTGCCAGCTATGCGATTGGCCAACGCAGCGTGATGTCAGGTTGTGTTGCGGCAAAAGTTGATCCTGGCTCAACTTTCTTGCTGGACGCCGCTGCGTTTTTTTTGCACTCCCGCAGCCAAAACACACATCGCCCATGGAAACGCAAGGAATCTCATTCCTTGAAGCAATGCCTGAGCCTGTCTGAATTCGGCCTAACACACAGACAGATAAACACACTCACACACACGTTCACACCTACTGGCTTAAGAGTCACCAATTCACCTGACCTGCATGTCTTTGAACTTTTGGAGGAAACAGGAGCACTGGGAGGAAACCCACACAAACACTGGGAGAGCATGCAAACTCCACACAGAGAGGACCAGCGCTGGAATTCAAACCCAGGACCTGAACATTTTGTGCCCAGTGGTATCCAACAGAAACACATAAGCCAGAATAAACTTCACTGGTATGGTTTCAATTTTCTACAGTCGTGATCCTATGCTATCAGATTTATTTGAGCATGATATATTGAGGTAGCACAGGTCTACACTTTCAGCATATTTTAAATCCTGCTGCATAATTGGACTGGTATTATCGACTCCTTTCAATTGACAGCTTGTTGGCCTTCTCTAAGACCCCCAAAATCTATTGGCCTTTCTCGTGTTAAAGACCCTTAGCCTGTCTCAGATTACACAGCCCGCGATTACCTGAATTCCAATGAGTCTGCAGGAAGGGCATAAGGAAGATGAGACATTTTCATCAGGCTACCGGAGCCAGACAAACATGCAGTGTAATGTCAGATGTGATTTAAAACACTGGTAATCCCAGGGCCAGGGGATGCTGTCTGTTTCACATAAATATAAAACTATGCAGAGTGCAGGAGATATTGTTGATCTACCGAGTGAAAGTCGATCAAAAAGGCAAATAGTAAAAAGAAAAGCCTTGTCATAATATAAGATGAAAAATCAAATTAGTGATCATTTTTACATTGCTATATATCATGTAAGATGTGGGGAGTTCAGGTAGGAAATTCGAATGCATTTGCTTTGTTTTTTTGATTTTGAGGACATTCCTCACAAAACATTGAACATGTCTGGTTTGTGCAGCCACTCACCACCACCAGTCCAGCATCTGCATTTTTTTTTTTTTTTTTAGCTCTATTAAAAATTTAACCTGCAGCATCCTAAAAGGTAGAACGATTCTACCAAGGCCAGCTGTATTACTGCTTGACATTAACAATGCAAAATAGCTGGGGGTAAAATATGTCATGGGCAATAACAACACATACTCAAATGATAGCACTTTAACTTTTAATAATCTACATATTACCTTGAAACTAAGTAATCTCCAATTAAAAATGTCACGATTTTGCTTGTAGCTCTAAAGCATAAGCGAGAAATGTTAAGGTTAAGGGCTAGAATCGCTGTGAAGAGTTTGAGGACAGGATCCCAACCATCTGCAGCAACAAAGCGGTGTCTGTCGCATTATCGCTGTTCTACAAGCAAATAATGATTTACAGCTCTTTCAATTAGCTCCGAGGCCCTAAGGTAGTAGCCAGGAAGCAGTGCAGTGCCTCAGCCATAAATCAAACGGGATTACAAACTAGCAGATAGGCTGAAAGTGAACATGGAAATGCATCCACCTCTACATTTCTCTATCCATTCATTTATATGCTTTCATTTCCGCATCTATCAGTGCATAGCTTGATAAAGATTAGTCTCAATGGGTGCCTTGAGTCAGCTAATGCTCAGCTAAATCATTAATTTGCACCAATTAAACAGGCAAAAACCTATTTCTGGCTTGCATGCTCAGTCTTTGAAACAGCTGCGTTATTAGTTGTTGATTAATTTTGTTTGTGAGCCTCCCTTCATTTGCATTTTTGAAGCTCCTTATAATTTTCAATTCCAAAATGCATCTAGAGAAAGTCTCGGCATATGGGCTTCCATTCAGTATTCATCAAGCAACATTAACTTTTAAGTCTTTCACTGTGGTCTCCAGAGACTCATTATCAATGCTAGTTGGGCGCAATGGTAAAAGGCGATTCAGAGGTTGAGCACGTTACAGGAGAGACGGGGAAAGCGACAGAATTCTCCACTCTGGTGTTTTGCTTTGGGGGAAAAAATACATTATGTAACAAAATAGAGATTTAAAAGAACAAAATACCAAACTTGCAGGGTTAATCCTACTGTGGGCAAGCCCATGGTCCTGGCTATCCAATGAGGACTCCCAAGATCCTGTGTAAATAGACCATCCTCAAATCATATCTGTAGATCCATCACTTTATCTTATTTTCCATCCTAGCCAGGCTTTATCATTGAGGGGTGTCAGGGCCCAAGGCACTAACCTGCTGAAAACCATCAGAAAAATTCAATCAGATTGCCCAGAGATCTCATTACAGGGCTAGAGCGGGATGCTAAGCATCAGACTTTTGCATTCACTGTTGCCGACTGAGGCTTTCTGAAGGCGGTGGGTCGAGTGATTGACAGAATGAAGGTGCTTTCAGGGTGAGTTCATAGTTAAATTGCCTTCCGCTCCCATTCTCTGTATCAGTGCTCTGTCTCTCAACCTCTCACATTCTCTGATACCCACTCTGAAGTCCTTGAGGTATAAGGACAGTACAGTGGAGCAGCCAAGGCTTATAACTGTGCATTTTATGATAAAAAAAAAAAAAATTGTGCACACCTGGGGGGGTCTATAATTTCTTATCTGTTTTTTTCTTCTGATTTTTGGCCACCACATACCACAGGAACACCAGAGAGTATTGGACAACAACCAGCCACAGAGTCTGTTGTTAACGTGTTGCTTGTAAAAAAAAACTAAAAAAAAACACCCAAAGCATAGTTGAATAATCAACTAACAAGTGTATTTTCGACATAATTCTGCATGAATTTGTACATGGCCTGTGCAACACATTATGCCCGCTGACAATTCTTGTTATCACTTCATCCTCTCCTCCAACCTTCAAGCAACTATCATGCACATTTCACCAAAGTATATCACAGTTGTTGTCATGAAAAGTCGGTGCAGTCTGGTGTTATGAGTAGGTAGGAGTTATTTTAAAATGCCAGTGGGACTCTGTACACAAAAAATGTGCAGCAAAGTAATATTCTTCATGGCCTTGTCTGTGCAAAATGCAAAATTTGGTACTTGCACCACAAAGTGCACACTATCTCCAAACAGCCGTGTCAGCTGCTCCACTCGTGGGGTTACAAACAGCTTGTCAGTCACTAAGAGACGTTTAGATCATGTTCCACATGATACAAGCTCACCTGGAACCATGTTTACTAAAATCAAATATTTTGAGAGTTCACATGATCGCGGGATCTCTTTTTGTAGCACAACACTCCTGTGGTGCAGAAACAGAAGTTGTTTTTCAAATATTCTCAAGGGCAAGGTATGAATTGTACGTTGCCAGATAAAAGCTGCTCAGCAGCTACACAGCATCTAACTAATGAAATATAAACCTCAGTTTGAAGGCTTTGCTATCAAGTTGGAATGAGAATTCTCTTTATGCGAGGCTACTTACAGCATCTGGAGAGTACTCTGTGCATATTCTGTGCCCATTTTCTCCAGCTAAAGTCTCTCTGCTGGGAGCTGTGGGCTTGATGGTTGCATTACAAAACACTTCCTTTGTTATCAATTGTATTGCACAGGGTATACAGTGCATGGCTGAATTAATAAAATAAAGGGAGAATACTGTATGCCATTCAAGCCAGTATTATATATGCATTAGACTGCCAGTATGAAGTTTTGTTTGATATTATCTGGAGCAAAAAATATATGGTTCATAGAAATGAATACAATTTGCAATGTGTTCTTTGCTCTCTTCAATTATATAATGGCCGTAATCATCAAGTGTGGCTCAGGCTCTGCTCATTACTTCATACCTCTCTCTTCACTTTAGCTTTAACACGATCTTAGACCTTCCACAGCGTCTTTTCCTTTCACTAAATCTCTCTCTCTCTCTCTCTCTCTCTCTCTCTCTCTCACTCTGTCTTTTCCTTTCCCAGAGACTTAGTCCACTTATTGAGCAATTCCATTACTGGACAATAATGGAAGGCACTCAGCTGAGCGTCAGACGTCCACCAAGGTCGCAGCTGGATGTTGGCGCCCTGTTCGTGGTAATGCTTTCGTCACAGGAGGACACGCCCCTTTGGACTCATCAGCATGGAAAGTTGATCAGTGCCACCTTGACACATGACCAGCTGCCCCACAGGATTTTGTGATGCTAACCCGGCAACATTTACCCGACATCAGTGTGTGATCCCGTCTGATCCATCTTCCCTGTACCTCATTAGCACAACAGTCTTTCAAGGTTAGGCAGTGTAATTTTTTTCTCAACTGAAAACTTGAAAGTCCACGACAGAAAAAGTAGAAAATGAGTTTAGTTTTTTGACAAGGAAGCCTCACAAACATTTTTTTTCAAGTCTTTTTTTTTAAATAACTATTACACAAAAGGCCATATTTTTTGCCCTGCTGGGAAGCCATATCGCCATGTTGGTCTGTCAGTCTGTTGGTCTGTCAGCAGTTAGGCTCAGAGCCCCATATCTCAAAATCTATTTGGTGGCTCACCATGAAAAATGATGAGGACATTCATGCTGCCTGGAGGATGAAACTTATCAATTATGATGAACCTATCTCTTTCTTTTAGCTGTGACAGCAGGCCAGATTTGTAATTTTGCTCACAAACATCTCAAAAAGGTTTTTTTTTTGCAGCACCATGACATTTTGGCAAGGAATCTTTTGGGCATCTGCATTACAAATAACATGCTTGTTAATCAGCCTGTTATTTTCTAACATTTTCTCATTGACGCCTTATTGCCTGGTTTGTTTGCTATGTGGGCTCCCACCCGCCTGACGCTCACTATGACAAAGTCATGTCAGGAGGTAGGCGTGCACACCACAATCTTTTTATCTTTGTTGTTATCTTTTATCTTTGCGACGCCTTTGTTTGTGCTAAGCCTTGCTGATTGCCACTTTCAGCTTGATTGGCCTGGAAAGATAATCACTTCATTGCTGGCCCTTGACCGACCTTCCGACGACGTTTCACGCGGAGCCGTCCGGTACTTTTTGAGTTATCCCGCTGAAGGATGGATGGACGGACGGCGGCAATCACATAGCCCCCCATCTGAGGTGTCACCTTGGTGGCGGGGGGTTAACCAGTGGAAGCTTCGGCTTGTAGATTTCCCTTCTTCTCTATCAGTCGGGGTGTCGATTGCCCCGTGTAATTCATATTCAGCCTCTAACAGCAGCAGCACATCCAATGAAATAAACTTCCTCTCAGCGGGGACTACCTTTTGTTGAGCGAGTGGCAGACTCTGAAAGGGTTATTGTGATTTCCTGTATAGAGGGATTATGATACAACTCAACAGTGCAAAATGTCTCGGAAGCAAGTCTTTATTTACATCAGTCGGAGAATAGAAAATCCACTTTCTGTGCATAAGATTCTTAGCCATTGTGTCTGGTTTGGGCTGAATGTAAATAGCATGGAGGAAAAAGAGAAAGAAATAAAACCAAATGAGAGGAGAACTCTCATTCATAATCCAGGCTTTGTTCTGATGTACAGTAGGAGCTTTGATCACAAGATTCAGACTTTTCTCTGCATTTTTCCACAAGGATTTTTAGAACTATGGTGAACCATTTCCCCCCCCTCCTTTTATCTTTGAGCTTCACCAGCTGTTGTTGCAGAAGAAAAAAGCTCGACCAGAAGTCACCCCAAAAAAAACAATTTCTACATAAGCAAACATATTAATAGAATCAACCATTTCATGAATGTGACAATACACACCACTCTGCTTGCAAATTCCTTTTCCCCCTTCATCTAAATGCATTTTCAGCAACAACAGTGACACTGTTTCCTTTTCCCAATTGTCACTGTGTTTGAAATACAGCTGTTTTTTTTCCTTTACCTGCAAAAACTATAGAGCTTCAATGCATGCATATAGCAGTCCAACTGAATAGGTACTGAGAACCTGAGCCCTCACTATGCTCATAGTTTCATACGTCTGGTCTCAAAGAGTGTAGGAAACAGAGCATTTGTGCACTTGTATTGAACATATTGATCAGATTTCAAACAATGAGATATACAAAAAAGTGCATGCAAACGGCAAACATAAAGTAATGTAAGAAGCTGTAACCCTGGCCTTTGAGCAGAGAATAAGGTGAAATATATGCATTTTCCACAGTGCCACAAGTCTAAGAGTATTTACCGCGTGTGTCAGGACTTTTAGGGCACACTAAGCATCAATTTAGAAACTGCAACAGTTTACAGTTTTGCTCTCAGATATATGGAAACAGATTTTCCCCACTGCGGTGTCATTTCTGTGAAGCCTTTCAGCTAGAATGAAAAGTCCCCTTATATGACAGCTGAATGTTTATAATGGGGACGCGTCTTGAATACATAACTTTAAAATAGCATTAAAAAACAGAAATGCAGCGTGTGTGAATTTCGCCCATGTTCCTTCTGCCCTCCGGCCGCGCTTGTTAGCGTATAATGAGCTCACGGTCACATGTGATGTCGTTTTGGTCAGCTAAGGATAACGCGTTGGGCAGCGGGAGGACGTGACTGAGGTCTCTCTAATAATAACTTCTCTTCCAGCCCCTCAGTGAAACACGCGTCGTATTAGGGGCAGCTGTAGCCTAAAGAGAGCCGTGCTTATCACTGCAAGGTCAACAGTTCAAATCACACCAAATCCCACTGACTGAACGGGAGAATCTGCTTGAGTGAGTTACACTGCGCTCTCCCCCTTGAGCAAGGCAATTAGCCCAAAGCCGCTCCACTGAGGCGGCTCACTGGCTAACAGCAGAAGACTGGTTGTACCGGGCAGCTCCCAGGTGAGAGCGCGTGCAGCCTTATCAGCGTAAAACCAAAGTGGTGCTGCCAAAGAGCTTGTGCGCAAACTTTTTTTTTATGAATAACAAAAGCTTGGAGGAAATGAACAAGGATGATTGAGCAAGGTCAGTTGTGTGTTTTCCTTCCGAGAGGGACTGCAGGAATCTCCCGACTCTTCTGCGGGCTGCGGCTAAAAATACCAAAAACACAGTGGGTTTCATCACAAACATATCCTCAGGAACCGCAACCCTCCTCCTTAACCTTAAAATCACAGTCAGCTAAGCTCACATTCATAAAATCCTCTCTCACATATATGGATTTGCACTCATTTTCTTGGTAAATATGTGAATATCTTTGCAGCTCTTGGGTTTGTCTGGCAGGGCAGAGCATAACAAAAGCACACTCTTTTTTATTCCAAACATTTATGAGTCTTTATGAGTCTGCTTTTATCCTTTAAAAATGCTAAAGTGACTTGATTATCTCATAATTTATCAAAAGTTTATTACAGCCACTACCATGCAGCTAAGTATGAATATTAATGTCTGTGGCAAATGACTAATTTTTTATTCTGAGCTATTATTCTGAACTACACTGCATTTCTTTCCCTTTCTTTGGCCCTTGCATTTAGTTTGATATTGATGCATGCGTATGAAAAGAAACACATCTAAAATGAGTAGCAAATATAGCGCATGAATGTGAAATAAATGATGACTAGGCTACACGTACGCACAATACACCAGGCAGTTGATTTTCAATATGCCATTGTGTTTGCATCTTCCCCATTCACATAAACCATAACTAAACAAAACTATTTTGTTCAGTCAGCAGCGAGGCTTAGCCAGTGGCTGCTGCTCCACTCGCTCTGCAGCTCGCTCTCTTCAGTCTGTGCCAGGGGCTTTTGTTCGTCCAGGAGATTCACTGCCGCGCACAGAGCCCATCAAGAGAGCTGCTTTATTGTAAACAGAGCGCGCCCCGGTCCAGAATGAGCTTTTGAGGTTGGGGTAAGTGGCCCGGGTCCTATCGCAACAAATCAACGGAGCTTCACGGCGCAAACATGATCTGGCCCGCAGCCAAAGCTTCACATATGAGAGGGGACGGAAACACGTGATAATTTCAAATCATTAAAATGCACCACCTCTAAGAAAAAGACACATCAGCACAAAATGAGAGGTGTCCTTGTGACCTTAGCGTACCAAAATGTCACAGGTTTGATTCTTGCAGGAGTCTAAAAGCCATGTTTCCTTTCAAAGAGTCCTGGAGCATCACTTTGCATCCCAACTCAGGGTATAAGCTTAGCAGCTACAATCATTATGCAGTTGAAATGACATGCACATCCTACTAAAAAAAAAAAAAAACAAAAAAAAAACTCAGCTGGGTGCTGGATCAAAAGAAAATCAAGTAAAAAAAAAAAGTAAAAAGTCAAAAAACGAAGAGGGGAAAAAGATCTGCACACTATTAGATCCCATGTAGACTGAGCATCTCCATCTTACTCACAGATAATAGATTTACATTATACATTCTGTAACCCTTTAGATTCAGCAGCCATATAGAAGACAATTCATAGAAGTGACTCCAACCTCAATTTACAGCAAGTTATCACTCATGATGGCCAGCCTGCCCAGTTCAGTTTGTCGGTGGTTTTCACTTTTTACCCAGAAAATGTCAGTCCTCCTGTATTTTCATGTAACAGTTTTTTTTTTTGTTTATTTTTATGCTTGTAAGTAGGGCAAGCATCTACATCTAAACCTCTCTGGACCTGCTGAAGTCACTAAGTGTCTGTCGGATTTGTGTTTGGTCCTTGCTGCTCGTGTGAAAACCCTGTGGTGGCACCGTCTCTCCAGCAGCCAGTCGCCCTCAAACAGGATCACCCTTAAAGGTCAGATCCAGCTTCTGTTCATGGTGATTACACTGAACTCTTACTTTGCATCACTGCTGAGCATTTTCAAGCACCGCAATTCAATTTACAATCTTTTTTTTTTTTTTTTTTTCAGGGACTGGGTTTATTTTTATCGAAGTTACCCTATGATTGCATGCGGTGATTTGAAAACGTCTGCAGTCTGGAAAGTCTTCAGGTGATGACGGGAAGTGACAACATCTGCGACTTCCAGGTCGGTCCCAAATAATTAAAATTTGTCACTTCGTCAAATGTCAATTATTATGCACAGTTATTATGAAGAAGACCCATGCAACTGTGTCAGCACACGTCTGAGTCATAAGGGCTCCAAGTTCACATTTTTTTCTTACTTTTCTTACAGTATAATAAATCAGATTATCAATATTGTATTATGTTATCCAAGACTGTACACACATGACTCCTAATAAGTGTTGTCGCTAAAAGAGGCCGTATCAATAACTGTAACAGAGTAAAAACTGCACTCATGACAATATTTGCTAAAATGCTTTCAGCCGGCAGGCATGAAAATAACATTTAAATAGTTTTCACTTGTTTAAGATTTCTTTCCCCAATAATAACCACAATAGGAACTGACCATAAATACTTGTTTTCAAAGAGTCTTGTGCATGGCATCTCTCATAAAGTTATTCGTATTGCAACACCCATCAAATCTGAGTTATGTCCAATCACTTTTTCTTAATACTGTGGGTACATTGCGAGGTTTGTGCTGGATGTAAATTTCTCCCATCATACAAATTGCAAATGAAAGAAGGCCCAGCCTTCAGCTTGATTGCTTATATAAAACCCATTAGACATTTGACCTATCAAAACTTAATCTCTGGTAACTGGAAATGAAAATATATGTGATTTTTGATGCATATTAATCATGAAAACAGATATATCGCTATTACACTGAGAACACTTGCCCATGGTGTTTTCTTGAGGAAGCATTCTGAGAGAAAATTGATGTGAAAATCATCTTAATTGAGTTTCGTGCCCTAGGAATAATCCATTATAGAACCGCCACTAATATATCACTTGTTTTATGCTTCCAATGTAAAGGGAACTTGCAGAACTTGAGGCAACATCATTGAAACTGTTTACAACAGCATTACATTATGAGAGAAAATATATCGCTGTTTTCCATCTATTTATGAAACTGTTTTCCTGTCAATGTACCCAAAACACTTAGGATAACATTGTCACTTACTTTTAATCAGTTTAAATCAAATACTTCTATGAAGACTGACTTGAGAGGAAGGTGGTGTTTTATGAGAACAACTAGAAGAGCACACTCAGTGCAGTGCAGTGCTCAGTCTCCTAAAAATGACATTCCCATACAACTATACTGCATTCTTAATTACATTAAGACGGAAACCTATTTTCTCGTGGATTAAATTTGTTTGTGATTTGTCTCTTTCTCTTCTTTCTCTGGCTTTTCATTGGCAAGGACCACACCATCAATAAGAGGCGTTAAAATGATTTATTGATAGGATGATGATTATTTGAGGGTTGAATTTGATTGTAGTTTTTCTTCACCCGGGCATGACGGACCGCCCATAGGAGCCTATGGAGGAAGGAGAGAGGAGCAAGAAGAGAAAAGAAATGGGGCGAGAGGCAGGGGCGCAGAATACAAGAGCGAAACAGTAGGAAAGGGTTAGGTGGGTATTTATGGGATTGCCGGAGGAGGCGTGGTTGAGGTGTGGTCCTGCTCCTGAAACTCTGCTGGCACGTAGTCAGGTTTCCACACCAAAATCATGATTTTGGCTAGGGAGAGGTTAGGTTTAGGCACCAAAAATGACTTGGGCAAGTTAAAAATTTTGTTTGACCCATCTGCCATCCCAAAATACGTTCTCCTCCAAACAGAATTGAGAATGCAGGAGTCATTTTTAGGAGGCAGGGTTGGCCAGGCGTATCTCCCCTCCTGTGGACTATAGGCTACCCTATGTGCTGAGCAAAACTCAGGAGAGACTCAGCAGCCAATTGTATTGTAAAATGCTTTTCGAATCACAAATTAAATTGCTGTGTGATTCAAATATAATACAATACAGTGGCCTATAGAAAATATGCCCTAAAACTCCCAAAAAGGCTTTCGAGTTTAGCGTTTTCTTGTTCTCTGAACCTGCGGCTCACAAGTCATTTTTTGCCGAAGGTCATTTGGCTTTCAACAGAAATCATGTTTCAAAAAGAGCATGGATTTTAAAATAAAACAAAATTTGAAATGACTACCAAGGTCTTGCTCTCTTTCTCTCTCTCTTACTCTTTCTCTCCCTCTCAAACACACCACACACACACACACACACACACCACTCGGTCTGCCACTGTATACACACCAGCTTGCCCCGCCCCACCTCTCTCTGTCTTTGTCCCTGTGTGTGTCTGCTCTGTGTGCTGTGTTCTGTAAACTCGCCCCAAAAAATATTACACACATCCTGGAATTTTTCATCCCCGATCGGCACGAACACCATGGCACTAGCATAAAAAATATATATGTGGCTGATAGGCCCAGCGGTATGAGAAGAGTGATAGCAACTGAACAGCGGTGGTCAAGCGAGCTACACAGGGAATGAAAAGAGAGCGCAGAAGTAGCGAGAACAAATGTTTTTTCAAACTTTTTTAATCACGAGAGGTTCTTCATCATACAGTCATAATTGTATGAGGAAGATGACGGCTGATAGGCCCAGTAATTTGTGAGATTACCTGCAGACAGACACACACACGCACATAAACACCAGAACAAACACATGATCCCCTCCATGCTGCTGCCCGGCAGAGATAATCAGGCAAGTGAGTGAGATGCGGGTTTTGATGGGAAAATTATTATTTTTGTTCTCCCTGCAGCCATAATATTGTTTACCACAGCAACATGGACACAATGTGGCCTGACTGGTAGAGATGAAAGTGTTTTCTTATGAGAATTGTTGAGGCAAGGGAACATGTAGGAGGGGATTTAAGGAATCTAATGTTGCCACTGTTTGTTAAAGCAAGAAAAAAAAAAATGAAACACTTTTAAAAGCATGCTCAGGACTGACTGAGTGTTTTCCGCCATCAGAGCAAAGATTCAAAATGTGTTTCCTCAGTCAGAAAATCCCTTTCCCAGGAATCTGCTAACACCTTCTATCACACCATCAGCAGGATGTTTACTTTCAAACACCTCAGTGCTGATTGTGCTGTGGGTGATTTAATAAGCGGAGAGAAATTGACTTTGCCGGGTTTGATGCTTCACCCCAGTGAGGTTAGCTACATGGAACAGACATTATTGGAGCAAGAGAGCTTTCCCTATTCAGCGGGCTGACTGGTGCATAGACAGAAGTGGTTAGCTCGTGGCTCAACAGAAGTGGGGCCCTAGAGATGTTTGATTGCACCAATTGTGTGCTCGGTGAAAATCATACGTCACACTGTGCATCCAGCCCTGCGTAAATGAGGGAGTGTATGTTAGAGTATGCACAGGAAATTTGAAGGGTTAATGTGAATAGATTCGTTGAGAACACACTCTCAAAAAAAAAAAGAAAACACAAAAAATGACCCATTATGTTGAATTTCAGTCTTAAAAATACAGAGGTTCCAGTGCACAAAAGGATTATCAGTTATCAATCATTTGATCAATCAACATGTTTAATCTACTATTTTTCAAGGTGGTAATCATATTGCGATTATGAAAGTGAAAGCGGTAAGGCGTAATGCTGTGCTTTGACAGACAGTTTCAACGGGTGCAGCAGCGGCCTCTCTAGACGCTGCTGATTGAAGTCCTGCCTTATCACATTTTGACAGTTTTGACTCGTCAGGTTACGCTGGACAGATATTAGCATCCCAACATCAAACTGAACCAAACCCCGGGAGCATGTTTGCACCGAGGCGCCGCTCTCAGCTCCACTGCGGCGTGCTTGATCAACCTCACCGCTCCCAAACCACAGAAAACGTTGGGGATTACGCTGCTGCTGCTGCCTCCTCCACTGCTTGCCAGCGTGATCGCCACCCCAGAGATATAATAATTGTTGCATTTTGTGCATGGAGTAACATTGTATTACCCAAATCACATTTTGGAACCAAGGTTCAAATTTGAGATTTTATTATGTGTGAACAAATGTGGTCTCATTCTATCATGCCACTAAAAGGACTGTGACTCGTCGATCGTTCCTCATATCAGTCAAGAATTTGTGTCAATTTGTTAAAACTCGGCAAAATATGGCCATTTTATCAGAATGTTATGGGTTGGTGTCATGGCGTTTATGTGTTGTTCCTGCAGGCTGGTATTGCCTAGCAGCTGCTTGCAGAAATTAGCTTACATACCAGGAATCTCAGTTGTATTGCTTATTGATTTTGTCTCACTCACCGCTTGATAATGCACTCTGGGATCTCTGATACACTTTAAAGCACACTGTAGATCACAGCATATATAGTGCAGTGCATCAAGCAGAGAATGCAAGGCAGTTTTGTGCAACTTTGAATAAAATAAGCCATCAGTCATAATAAGCTGCAGCAGACGTGGTTACTGCACTGCACATCTCTCCTGGGTTTAAAAAACAAACTGATTACAGGCCTATGCTTTGGAGATTGGGGGTATGTATCCACTTAAGGCCAGAGCTCAATAACTATTGACAAATAAGATAACCTTGTTCACTGTCCAAAACTTACAGTATGATTGCCTCTGAATCAGCAGATACTTTCTGCAGAGAGGCGTGTGTGTGTGTGTGTGTGCAGCTTTGTTGCTGCAATATCTGAAGCCCAGTGAGTCCATAATTAACTTTTCCGCAGAGATGTTTTGTGACCATCTAATAGGGATGAAATGAATCCCAACCAGCTCTGCAAGTCCTGTGAGAAACATCATTTCAACTTCATTAGAATGCTTTCACCTTAAATTAAAGAGGGAAAGGGCTCCTTTTGCCAAAAGGAATGATAATCAGATGCTTAATGTGCTCTCTGAGTTATTTAAATGCAACCACAAAATTGACAAGATTAAATAATATTTCTGAGTCAAGGATTCAAGCCTTAAGGAAAACTTTACTTTCATCACACCACTCTATTCATTAATTCAGGTTTCAACATGTTACCTTTCAACATGGCCCGCTTTTACAAGGACGCCACAAATTCAAGGTTGTATCTTATTTTATTGAAAAAGACAGAGAATCGCTCTTACATAGCAGCATGTTATACTCCTGTTAGCCCAAAGGGAGGTCATTGTGCTACGTAAATGGAGGTTATTTCTCAAAATGTTATAGCTGAGTGGGCTTGCAAGCTAATGTAGAAGCTGCAGGGAAACTAACATATCATATATGCCTCGAGGGTGCAGTGACTGATCAAAAGTTAGATTGTCATTATCCGAACGCAGCACATTAGAGTAAGTAATACAATTCATAAATGTTTTAAATCATATGACCCATATTGTAAACAGCCAATCTATTTGTTTGGACTTCACAAAACTTTTAATTACGCCTGGATCCATCTCTACGAAGGCACACATCTTCAATCTTGTGCTCCATCTCCTGTCTATTACACACATCCTTTCATAAATAAGCTGCAGCGTGGGTCATTAATAACAGGAGAGAGTCATTACATCTCTTCCGCATACTGAATAATTGAGCTGCAGGTAGCCTTGTGCACTGCTTGTAAATATGTTCATAAGCTTACTCGTGGCTCGCCACGGACCGAGGATACGCCAGACTAATCAGGCCGCAGAGTGACAATGCAACCTTCATCACTGTTTTGGCTCAGGCACATCACAACCTGAACAAACAGACTTAATTGGATTAGTCTGCAGGACGTGGTGTTCTTACTGAGTCCTAGCCGAGCCGGCAGCCGGAGACCTTTGATCTCTGAAGAGGCGAACACAGTTGCGGTGAAATGTTAACAAGGTTGAACAAAAGCGGAGGGCATAAGGAGTCGAGAGCGAGTGAACTGCTGCCCTTGTGCACGGTCACGTTTGCAACTTGACAACCCTAATTTCTAAAGTGTCGCTCCGATGCGAGGTGCCTCAAGGTCATGTTATTGTTTAAGATGAAAATAGCCTTTGAAATTATCTAATTGCTATTCAAAAGCAGGGAAAGATGGGCACACACAGGCCTGTTTTTTTTTTTTTTTTTTTTTT